>JAJIZL010025429.1:0-37419 GCA_023969395.1 Amblyomma maculatum
CCACACGGACGCCACTTCGTTTCGCCTCCATCGAAACGCAGCCGCCGAGGCCGGGATTCGATCCCGGGAACTCCGGCACAGTAGTCGGGCGTCTTACCACTGCACCACCCCGGCGGGGCTTGTGTTTGTGCGGCTACGGAGTAATTTCGACCAGCTGTGCGATGTCAGCGCACGTTAAAGATCCCCAGGTGGTCG
Organism: Amblyomma maculatum; assembly: GCA_023969395.1. Classification (NCBI taxonomy): domain Eukaryota; kingdom Metazoa; phylum Arthropoda; class Arachnida; order Ixodida; family Ixodidae; genus Amblyomma; species Amblyomma maculatum. Next base: position 196 of record JAJIZL010025429.1, read on the forward strand.
AAATTACTCCGTAGCCCTTCACCACGGCGTCCCTTTCTCTCTTTAAACTGTCAGTCCCACCTTCATCTCTTTCCTTACGGCGCGGTTCAGGTGTGCACAGAGCGTGTGACAGATACTGTGCCTTTCCCTTCCTGTTAACCAATTACGTCTTCCCTTTCCTGTGAACCCGTTATTCTAATTAATTACCTAACTAACTTAGTGGCCTAATTATTTTTGCGAACACAATATTACGTCACTCTCTATCGATTGACATTTCTCATTTATAACTGCAATTGCAACTACAATTTTGCGGACATGAATTTGAACATAGCGAAGTAACGCTTTCACATTAATAAAACACATAACACCCCGCCTACTCTGCCAGAGTACCCGGGTTCGATACCGACAGCGACTGCTGCGTTTTGGTGAAGGCGAAGCGAAAAGGTGTCCGTTTGGTGTGCAAGTAAAAATCCCCAATGGGGCCTCACGGACCAAGAGGGTTGGGAGATCGCGGTCTCCAGCTCGGACCCAGCAGCGCAAAAGATGCTGGTTGTCTGGGCTGAAGCGGTCGCTGCCAGGCACCGCCTCACAGACACCAGCTGGGACCAGGAACCACCTCAACCTTTGTAATGTACCTTGGTTTTTTACCACCGCCACCAAAGGTTCCCAGGTAGTCGAAATTATTTCGCAGCCCTCCGCTACGGCACCCCTTTCCCTCTTTCACTCCCACCCTCTTCTCTTCTATTACGTTGTGGTTCCTCTTTCTCTCTTTCCACTTTCGCTCCCCCTCCTTCCCCCTTCCCTTACGGCGCGGTTGAGGTGTCAACAGAAAACAAGTGAGACAGTTACCGCGCCTATCCCCTCCTATAAATCAATCAATCAATCAGTTTGTTTGGTTTAGGTGTTCGACCCCCGCCGGGGTGGTGCAGTGGTAAGAAGCCCGACTACTGTGCCGGAGTACCCGGGTTTGAGCCCGACCTCGGCGGCTGTGTTTCGATGGAGGCGAAACGAAGAGGCGTCCGTGTGCTGTGCGATGTGAGCGCACGTTAAAGATCCCAAGGTGGTCGAAAGTACACCGTAGCCCTCCACTACGACTCCTCTTTCTTTCTTCCACTTTCACTCCCACCTTCCTCCCTTCCCTTACGGCGCGGTTGCGGTGTCCACAGAAAACAAGCGAGGCAGTCACCGCGCCTTTCTCTTCCTATAAATAAATCAGTTAGGTGTTCAAACCCGATCTCAGCGGCTCCGTTTTGATGGAGGCAAAAAAAAAGAGGCGTCCGTGTGCTGTGCGATGTCAGCGCACGTCAAAGATCCCCAGGTGGTCGAAATTACTCCTTAGCCCTCCACTACGGCTCCTCTTTCTTTCTCTCTCCACTTTGACTCCCACCTTCCTCCCTTCCCTTACGGCGCGGTTGAGGTGTCCACAGAAGACAAGTGAGACAGTTATCGCGCCTTATCCCTTCCTATAAATCGATCAATCAATCTGTGCGCACGAAGCAGCGGAGGTGGCTCAGCTAAAGAGCCAGTAGCAGGCCCGTGCATGTTAACGCGGTAGCGTTAAGGGCCCCGTTTCGCAGAAAGTCGGTGTCGTCGTCGGCGGGCGTCGTCCCGCTTCGTCCGGCGTTGGCCGTGAGCGAAAAATCCCAGAAGCATTCATAAATATAAACGAGTAGGATTGGATTGGAAAACATTTATGAGCGATTTGTGCGCGCTACACTTAGATGACCTCAAGTCCGTTGCTCTCGGAGTAGGAAAAATCGCGGACCTGAGGAATCGAACGTGGGCCTACGGGGTGCTCCGCCACGCCAGCAAGCTGGTTTCAAGTGGACAAAGGCACGTCTATTGATTGTGGTGGTGTCTCAGAAATGTCCCTTTGAGAAGTGTATTTTGGCGTATAATAATTATTATGAGCATGTAAATTACAGAATTACAGAACACGCAGTTAAGCGAGTGGCAAATTTCTCCGCTGTACTTCCTCTTCGCTTGGCGTGAACGTTGCGCCATCATGCGTGTGGCGCACGGAGTAAGATAGACAGGGCATGGCCTCCGAGATCTTCATCGCGCCAGCTCGGACGAACTACGACGGCAACTTGAGGCCCGCGCGTTTTGGCAAGGTGGCTGGCCGCGCTTCTACGTCCCAGAATCATGTTTCAGAGTAACAGTCATGCTTTGGACAAGTTAACGAGTGCTGTATCATGTGAATGCTATCGCGTTCCATTCTTAAAGGCGAAGCTTAAGCGTCCTCCAAATTTTCTTTTCCTTTTACCTACAGGCACAAAAACTCAGAAACAAGTGTGACAGATATTGCGCGTTTTCCTTCCTTTGAACCAATTATTATAATTGAAGCTCAAAAGGGGCAAACATGGCTGATTGGCACACAGTATTAACAAATGTTTGCTGCGAATAAATTGATTGTAAGTACGGCCATATGTAAACGTGCCTGAAACGTTGCGAACCTTAGCTCCATCTTTAGCCAATGTATTATCGTTTTTCAAGGTGTGCGCTATTGCACACTAATTGGCTGAATTAACTAAAAACATGTTACTTCGGTCACCATCAAATGTTTCTCTGCTTTTACTGATAGATGATAACGCCTGTAACGAGTCTTCAACGAAGCCACGAGAAATATAGATGTTTTTTTTTAATCAAAATGAAAAAAATCGTACTGATTGTATCGTGAATGTCGCCTTTACTGAATGTGTAATCGATTGGGCGGGCACTAGATAAGGACACAGGTCAGAGGTATTTCGTTAATTAGCCAATTTTCTTTAAATATCTATTTAGTTATTTCTTTTATTGTAAACACTGCAATACAAATTTTGAATACTTTAATGATTCAAGTCTGGTTCAATTCGCATCATATGCCTAAGTGCAGAACGGTCCCGACAATCGCGATAATTTTCAACCTTTCATATCCGATTCGGGAAATCGATGCTCGGAGTATGCCGGACAATGCCCCAAAATATTGTGCAAGAGGCTGACGAAATGATGCCGACAACCGTTTTTGATTGCTTGCTTGCACGGAACCGATGTTAGCTGTGAGTCCGGTAGACAGGTATACAAGACTGCTGCCGTGAGCAGCGCGCGCTCGACTTTCGTCATTGGCCGTTAACTTGGTGGCACTGTGCATGTAGAAATCGTAAAACAGCCGTATGTAAGGCACGATTTGTCGCAGAATGACGCTCCTTTCTTCTTGCAGGCCGATTTTTCCCGCCTCTTGTATATTCAAGTAGCCTAACTTGCAAACTCCTCCAGCCGTTGAGTGCAGAATGTGTGCATTGTAGCAAATCAAGCAAGTAAATGTTTCCCTTCAAATGCTTTCTAGACTTTTCCAACCCAGTAAGTAATCAGCCAGTAATTGGTTGCAGAAGCATGCAACAATGCTGGAGCTTGAGTTTCACTGACCGTTTTCTCAGCTCCGCATGAAAAGACTACACGTGAATGCAGGCAGCTGTTGTAATTATAGGAACAATTCTAAGAATTTTTTTATCTTGACGCTCACTTCTCGGTGCTGTCACGGCAGACCGGTGATTTGAGCTCGTCCTATTAATAGATTTTTTTTAGCCAGGATCTGTCATACTACAATGACAGCGTGACCATTAGAATAAACTCTCAAAGATATTCGAGCGCGCATGATTGAGAGGAAAACCACATGCCTTCATGTACACTGCTGCTTAAACTTCATCTTCAATTCCCATCATTCTATAGTATCTCTGCAAAATAAAAATAGTATTTTGTGGCTTATCTTGGCAAAATACGGTACTAAGTAGGCAGAAGCAATGTTGACGCCCATTTGGATAAGTTTTCTTTCGTTTATTTATAAATTCCCATGTATGTTGCCTATATAGATAAGTATTTAATGGGTGCTTTGAGTTTTCGTCGAACATTCCTAATTAGGTTCCACATATGTGCCAAGGAAGGTTTAGGTAAAAGTAGAAATTTCACTTATATGAGTGAACATTTCTTCCATAACTAACTTCCTAATGCGTACTAGGAACCAGATTAAGAATGTTTGAAGGATGTCTAATTAATGTCTTTAGTGAAACCTCCTCGTAAGACATGAAAACGATGAAGATGACATCTAAACCTCATCTTAAAACCTAATATCTCTGCACCCCAATTCTTGGCCGATCCCCCTGTGTGGGTATGTGCCGTCAAATTAGAGGAGAACAACAACGACTGGCAGCTTAGCACAAGAAGAGAGCGCCATAACGCACTAAGGAAGGAAAAAGAAGATGGCCCAGTGGTCTTACACAGTTAACAGTGAAGCTGATTTCACCGCCTCGGACTGGGTTCGAAGCCTAGTGCGCGCACGTGAGTCACGCTGAAATTCATTTCGCAGTACTTTGCTTTTAAACATGGCCCCTAAGTGTTACAACTTTATTTAACAACGTCCTTACTAGATACCAGATCGTTGTATCCAGCTCAATTAGTTATCACAAAAGACTAGAGTGTTGGACGCATGCGCTAATAAAAGTGCTGCTCATGAATTAACTGAAATTTCTGCTTTGTGCCCGACTGTGGCGATATTACAAGGTTTTTCGGTTAACAGGGCACAACTCCTTGAGGGATCTTGCAGATTTCAATTACACAATTTATCTGTAGTTGGGCGTTTTGAGCTATATTATAAAAGCATGGTTGCGAACATTAACATTAATTTAGCCCATCTCTACAAAAACAAGTTTTTACGGGAGTAGGCATTATCGTGTATTTTGCATTGTTCTAAAGAAGCACTGCCACTGAGCTTGTTGAAATCTTTTAGCTTTTAACACCGGGGTAAATTTTACTCTTAAAAAGTTGTTGGCATTCAATGTAAAGATATTCTGGACACACCAAGTGACATCAGAATTATATACATAAACGGTGCCACTCGTCAGTGGATCTCTGGTATATTTCGCTGTTAAATTTCGTTAGACCGCCAACGAGAAAGAAAGGGCACAACCCAGCAAGAATTAATTCCCCTGCTCCTATTTGTGCCATCACGCCACTGTGCGGCGAACCCTCCCCCCCCCCCCCCCCCCTTTCCGCTTATATTGGTACGAAAGTTGAATTGCAACTGTTCACAAAATCTTATTCGAAAGATTCTCCCGTGCCTAGACTTAGCCGCGAATCCCGCACGGTTACGTACTGTGATGTTCAGACAGTGGCGACGCTTTCCTCTACCTACTTCCTACGGAGCCACGTTATGGCGTCTGCTTTGCGAGAGCTGCTGCTATAGTTATAGAGGTTTATACCTGGCTACATTCGCCGCTTCTGAACCTGCTTTTCGGCGCCATCGTAATTTCTGCTATTGGCGAATCTGCAACCTGTCCCAATACGGGTTAAGATCATCAATATTTCCAAATCTTTTTCACTAAATAAGATGGTCGACTTGGTTGCTCGGAACCTAGAACGATGCGTATTCTAGATAGGCATGTTTTATGTGAAGCAGCACACAACGGAATGCTGAAACAATTATTGTCATAATATTTGCGTTAATGCAGCAGTGAGTTATTATTTTCTTTACAAGCAAAGTGCTTCTGACAACTATCTGCATTCGGGAACAATTTTACTATTACATTTCCACGCATGAAGGAATTCACATCATTAAATGTTCTCTATCTGCCGCTTACTGCATGGAGCGCTGCTTCCTAATCCTAACAGCTGCGGCCGTGTCCAACATGCATAACTAATCAGGATCAATGCTTCAAAGCTTTAATGTTATATTCTTTGTGTGTTTTGAACAGAAATTTATCCTCGCCTGTAAAACATTGATAAATGGAATCGTATGGCTTCTCGCAAAGGGGCTGGAGAAATTTTCATGGGTCGTCTCGGTAGCCTAAGCACATTCAAGATCTCAAACCTGTCATCCTTTTCCGGGCCATTTGGCTTCCAGGTGTGGCTGGGTAGTACCATACCTTTTGGCTTTCGTGCGTCGTTGGTAGAAAATAAATATTTATACTTGTTCTTTTTGATTAGTGTTCTCGCATTGATGTGGCAGCGTTACTGCTATAGTATGCATTCCTAAATTGCTATAGTATAAATGATATTTGCGAGAATCTTTGTCGCCTTTACGTGCTTTCTTACATGAAATTCCGCTTCCTTTTTGCATATAGCGCATATCATGATCGCCTTTATATCTTTTCTTACATGAAATTCGACTTTCTTATTGCATATAGTGCACGCACCTAGTTAATATTTAACCCTTTCCCACGCAAGAGTCCAGCGATTCTTCACACCTGTGTGCTCTTGTGGACAGCTTATGACAAGTTTAATTTCTGATGCATTCCTGTTTTGCACAATGGGGTATTGGGCTCAAACGACCAAAATGTCGCCGTTGCTGTTCTCCTGAATTGAGCTATGATGTAGAAAACGGGTCAAAAAAATTCGCATGTGAGTTGGTACTGAACTGCAACGCAACTGTTCTTTATGAAAGATCAACGATGGTGCCACACCATTTTATTTCTTATTTAGCATCCAAGGTGGATGCTGATTCTCGATTGGAATTCGAACCGACGGCACTTGTACGTCAGGTTGTATGCCCTTTGTTGTAAGTGTAGGTGTTAACAGCAAAATGACAAATACTGCGTCTTCCTTCACTAAAAATCAAGTTAAATAAAGTCATAAGAACTCTTGGAATGAAAAGCAGCATTAAACGTGCTACAGCGAGTTACTGTTAAGGCGAAGGTTTTACATCTGCAAAACTTTTCATGTGATATTGTTTGCTGTGTGTTCAGTATGTTGTGGCTCCAATTATGTTAGGTTGCTGGCAATCAAACAAGCTTTTCTGAATGACTTTTCCTTCAGACAATTTTCCATCTTTATAATTTTGTGACATTTAGTTTCTTGGTTCCTTTCTAATGGCGCAAGCGGTAAAGACCTCAGCTTACACCGCTCTGCTTTGCTCCGGTAAGGGATACTTCAGGTAGACCAAGCTGCCCGACTAGCCAGTGTAATTTTTGAGACATGCTCAAGTGCCTCGAAGGAGATTTCCGAGAACACTGCAGAATCTGAACAGTAGAAATACGTAAAACAGCTTTGCTGTATTGTCCGCGAGATTCCGTGAGTGACAGATACAGCGCCTGTCCTTGCCTGTAAGCCAAATATATAAAAATAATATTAATAATTGGTTCACAGGAAGGGAAAGGCGCAGTATCTGTCACAGATGCCGGTGAACTCTTGATGGGTTCAACGGAACGCTGGTTTTGTTCGACAAGGGGCGGGCGATGTAGCGTGAGCAGCAGGAACACTCACACTTTAGCATTTCTCGGACGAAGATTCTTCAGTGTTCTCGTAATTTTTCAAACTGCAGTCATAATTTATTACCTCTCTTTACACATTTCCTAACCATTCCAACCCATTTGTGCACGCAAATTACTCCCATTCCCACTCCTTCATGCGCAAACATTTCAAATCTCCCGCTACTGGAAGTTAGGCCTACGTCACCGGAAGTCGGGTACTACGCGACCCAAAGTGGACGTCGCCATGCCCCTGCCGATTTTTACAAGTTTTTCTGGCTTTATTGAACTGAATTAATTGCCCCATTAACCTACAGGTACCAAATGTTTCTCCAGCTATATTTTTTCATCCCTTTTCTAATTCAGCCATTATTTTTTCCTCTAAGTAGTTTCTTTTGAACGTAATTGTGCGGACAAACTCGGGATGACAAGAATCTGCTGACATACAGACTCAATGCTTGCCCGTTAAAAGACGTAGAAGAAAGCATACGGTAGATTGTCTGCGCCGCTGTCAGCAGCTTCAGTTGCTTTAACTCTGCAAGGACAATGCTTCTTATTTAAAAGCTAATTACATTTCACTGTGAAACCCTGTATGTTTTCTTTCTTTTTTTAATAAGACTAGTTCCCATCCCGTCCAGCTATTAGCTGGTGCGAGACGAAAGTTTTTCAATGGAGCTCGGAGGGTACTAAGAGACTCCTACATTTGGAACAAATTGTTACTTGTGTACCATATCTTGATCTCATGTCGATTGTTTTACTATATGTAGTTAGGCACCAAGCTGGATTAGAAAAATACTAGGCCGCCATTATAAGGATCATATCCCGTTTTTGAATTTTAAGAACGTGATTTTCTGCGATGTCCTTAATCGTCCTGTCTGCACTATGAGTAAACAATTAATGTTTCTAGAAGTTTTCGAAAGAATGGTAGTGATATTCTCAAAGCCCACAAATAATAAGGAAGCCGAACTGAATCACAGACATTAAAAGATAAAACAGGAAAACCATAGGTAAACGCTCAACACAGCACCGTTCAGGCATATTAAAGCTTCTCGGTCGAACCTTGCGACGAACTCAAGAAAGTTCAGTTGATCGGAGCAACTTAATCACGGAAGCACCTGTGACTGACTCTCTCTTAGTCGTTCACTTTCCGCACAAAGAGGCCCAGGACCTCCCGCAGGGGCATAGGTGCCTATAAGCAGAGACTGATATTTTCATGAATCTCCACCCATTTCTAGGAGAGGTCGCAGTCATCCTACCGGCACTGAATGCCTAGCGAGTTTTTCACAGTGGATGAAAGAATGGAACCGGGGAGATATGCAGGCTCCTGCCCATGGCACAACAGATCACTGTTTTTTGTTAGTTTCTTCTCTTTCATCGTGATAGTAATTTTCGGGCCGTTTAGTCTAAAAAAAATCGCTGGGGACTAAGTTCACGTGAGCCATCGTGGCTTTCGCACTGTTTTTGCTTTCATAAAGAGGCGTTCTAGTTCGCGTTTAGTGGGCGGTCTTCGGGAAATAAAGGGAAGCGGAACGAATATTCCGGCTGACCTGACGCGCATTTTAGGACGTTTGTTTTTCAGTGCTCTTCACGCGACTCTGCTGTCACAATAGTTATAAATGCGAGGTGGTTTTTAAGACGAGGCGCAATATTTCTCAGTTTGATTCAGTTTAAGTTTTGTGTGAGATAGTAAAGAACGCGTGTAATACACACGAAAACGTTAAGTCTGCAAAAATATAAGGTCGTGGGCTGACCCTAATATGACAAAATTATGACGAGCATTACAGGCAGTAGTTTGTTTCCAATCATGGACCACATGTCTTCACGCGAGAATTGGCTCTGCAAGGTTTTGAAGCGAATAGCGCATTTCTAGAGAAACGTCTTTAATTTCGGCCAAGAAAACGCACTCTAATCTTTAGCTTGCAGTTATGTTCAGCGCGTGCTGATAAAATGCTTGCTTTTTTATCGGTTTAATGCTAAGCTGTTTTGAGTGCTGACGGTGTGTCCGTAGACAGTGTGTGCTGTATATTGCAATAGTCTGAAGTCGAACGTCGTCCATATTTTTTTGTAGGACATTGCGTGCAATGAAATATGCTTTCTTAAACTTCTGCTAAAGAACTGAGCCTCTATAATGGGTGAAATCAGTATTTAAGTGAAGACAGTGAGAAAACATTCAGTGTAAATGGCGTTGGCCGTTTGGCTTCAGTATTAACAGCACTTTTAATTGGGATTTGGTAGGCGCATTCTCATGCATTCTCTGTTATATTCCCCGAGGAATTCAGCTTACGGAAGAATAATAATAATATAGTTGGGAAAATATGATCAAGCACGGCTATGCTGCCGAAATGGTAGTATAGCCTGATAAACCCAAGCTACTGATGGCCGTTTTTTTTTAATATTGTGTCTATCTCAATACAAAAACGTGCACTGTTGTGAGTGCCAAATGAAAACAACTACTTCAAGTTTAGTAGCAACACTCCATTAAACTAGCCTGAGAGGTGAGCGTGGTAGTTCTAGTCCATCTCGTTTTGCTCATGAGTGCCCAAGCCAGAGCTAAACGAAAGACATGGTGCTGCAAACGTGATCAATGTGAACAGAAGGACAACCCAGAAACTTCCCTTCAGGTTTAAGCTTCGGACGTGCCGATATCGTGAGGCAGTGAGAAAGCAACAAAAAATATTTCTGCTTGAGTGCACAACGCAGATAAGGCTCCTTAGTAGAGCTTGTAGATAGTGTATAAGCACTACGTTTGCAATCAGTTGTTTTCACAAAACAAACATCTCAGGCTTTGATAATATTGTCATGTGCTCTCGAGAGCGTGTGATGCTGACACCATCAGTTTGTAGTGTGAAGAAATTTGTCCAAAAAACACACTTTACTGGTGGCTGCTTTGCCGAAAACTTTTTTTTTTGTAGTGTTCCGTTTTCTTTTACTTCTCTGCTTATCATTGGGTTTCTTCCCCTGCAAATCAATTTTGAAAGCTTATGCTCGATGTTTGCTTCTTTTCTTCTCTTTAATAATTTTTTCTTTGCTCACTCAGATATTTTGTTTCAGCCGTTTCTACCTATTACTTTGCTTTAATAAATAAATTTCCAATATGCGGCAGAGGCACTACGAGTAGAAGCATGTTTAGTTGAAGATAACAGTCGCGGAAACAATTGAGATCTGGTATATTTATCATCAGTTCAGGATCATCTGGTTCAAGGTCATGGTAGCCCTTGCGGGCTTCTCCATGATGCTGTTGAACAAAATGTATACCTTGTTATGGCTCTACTCGAAGAGAAAGCCGCACATTAGAGTAGCAAACTTCACAGAGATAAACTATCTGTTCCAGATAATGAATGCGCAGCAAATAAACCGCAATTCTGGAAATGGAATGGCTGCTGCGCTTCAGCTCGCTATTGGCCAGCTGAACATGTTTAGTGATGCTGCAATTACAGTCTAGACGTTGCTCATAAACAGTAACAAATAAAATATATTTGCCCCAATACTCTGCTCGAAAAAGACTGCCCTATCAGGGAGTTGCTTCGCAATCAAGATTTAAAAGGGACCGAAACCTACATGAGAATATGTTAGAGAGAGATCGTGCAGAAGGTAGTTTGGGAGCACTGAATCTAATATATATGAGCACCGACTCTGCTCTCGAGAAGGGCGAAATTTTGCTACATCGGAGAAAGCTTGGTGGCGGAGTAATTCATCAGCTCTCCGGAACCCTAACAAGATTCCGGAAGACAACAATGGCTGTCCTTATAATATGTGGCTATGTCACTGAAAAAAGTTCCAGAAAGAGTTCGTGGTACGAATGAATGTAAATTTACTCTTTTACAAGCGCCTAACGCTGAAATGATGGTCTTGTCGGACTGAATTGTGAAATCCTAGGTGTAACGGGAGAAATGAAATAATTTAACTGTATGAAAGAGATTTTCAGAACCAGCATGGGCGCTTCATTCCCGCCGACGTACGCAAATATACATTGTTTCGAGTTCTAGAACCTAAGATACTAAATTCATTTCTTGAGAAACTACTCATACACCTTGATATATTGCCGATGTCTTAATGATAAGGCAGCGCGAATCAGAATCACTGCGATCGTTCGTATCCCATCTCAATAACCATCTCAGGAGCATTAAGTGTACTAACTAGTCTTGGTAATTGAAGCTCAAGTTTTTTTCGACCCCACGGCTCTTGTGGAAAATGGGAAACTAAAGCTTCCTTGTAGAAAAATCCAACGCATCAGCAACAATATCTGCATTACTCCTGTCATCATCCGAGATACTGTAGCCATAGAATATTTGCAGGATATACGACATGGCCTAGAAGAATATATCGCTATGATAATGATCATTTTAACTAATGACATTCATTGAAAAGAGCATTAGTTATAAGAAGCTATCCCTGTAACTCCCTTAATATGACGCTACAAAAAACAACCACTCTAAACTTCAGTGATACGCTCACGAAACAACCAAAGGCCAGCACTGAGCTTCAGCATTCTTCTGCGCCTAAATATTCCAATCACCATCCAAACATAAACAAAATTATGGGAAAATGTCAATCTACGCGAACGTAAAACGAGCACCTGAAGAAAATAATTTCGGAAGCACTAAGGGTAATTTATAAACCTAACCCAGACCTCAGGGAGATTCTAGTACATTCTAAAATCGAAAACCAGCGTCTAACAAAACCACATCCTTGCTCTAAACCCAGATGTAAGACATGCAAACATTTATAGAAAGACGGCATGGTTAAAAAAATGCAAATGATTTCACTTTTCGTAGAAAATCAGGCTTTAATTGCACATCATCAACTGTTACCTACCTTCTAAAATGCGCCTTCGGTAATAAACTGTACATTGGATAGACAGGACAATCAATGGGCATCACATCGGGCAGACACATGCAAAAACCTTCTGAAAGAGGTTTGCCGGCATTTCAATCAGAAAGACCCCACGTTTGACGAAATTACATTATTTACTCGCCGGTTAGGCTTTGAATCTTCAAGGGGCAGAAATCACAGGCAGACATATCTAATTCATAAGTTGAGAACATTGAAACCAACATGAATAAATATCTCGAAAAGAACACTCGAATTTCCTAAACATAATTCATATGCGCCATAACTAGTCCAGAAAACACTCTCATGCAGCGTTAATTATACTGTTTCTTCTCAGCAATGTATACTCTATCTCCCCCCGCTTTCCACAATAGCATAAGTTGCACGTGTTTCTCCAAACATCTTTCTTTCTTATCACTTCTTAGTTTGATTGCCCCTTGACTGCTTCCTTCAGATGATGTCAAGCTTGGAAGGTATGGTTTAGTGGACTTGTTAATATTATGCTCCTTTGTCCTTTTCCCCTCCTCGCGTAATTGTTTGATAACTGTTCTCCTGGAACTGCATTCTTTATCAGCACCCTTTGGAGCGTTTTTTTTTTCCTTTTTCGAGAAAGGCTTGTCTGCATCGAATCAGATTTAGGTGCTGGCTGCTTACCCACCCGGCTTCGTAGTTTTTGCTGTCCCTGCTCTCGCTTTTTATTTTTTATATTCAGGTCACGGGATCACCTGTTCCAGACTAAGAAATACATATCGAAGAAACAGTTCTTCCACCTTGCTCTAATTCTTTCTCTCCAACTCTCCCCCCTCCCCTTCCATGGCTTTTCTTCTTCGGGAGCAAAAGCGTATTTAAACCCCCGCCAGTGATGATCGCGCTGCACTTGTCAAAACGTTCTCTCGGCTTGCGAACTGAGGCTGCCTCTCAACCTTTGTTCAGTGCTCTTTCAAAACTGCAAGCAGGCAGACGAAAAATAAAAAAATATGAGGTTCACAGCAAGGCAATGCAAAGCATGCAAATAAAGATGTTTTAATAAACAGAGAAGCTATACAACACTAAACACTACACGAGAGAATCAAACTAACACAAAAGTTCACCAGTTCACAGACCGACATCTGGAGGGGCACGATGTGGCTGTCCTGTAGACGAACGCCGCACCCTCGATACTTGCCGAACAGCGGGTTCACCTCGGGAGCTGGGCTGAAGCGCTGCAACACTCACTGCAACGTCGCTCTAACACTGGCTGGCTGGCACAAGCGATGCGACCTCAATAAATAGGGTGCGCCGCATCTATCTGTTATAACGCGCCAACGCCGGCGCACACATGCCCGTAACTTTCACTATTTAAGCGTCCTCCTTCCTGCCGCCGAGACGTGTGTCGTAATCGGTTAGGCGCGGCAGAACGTTCTCGATAGTACGAGCACATTCTCGGCCGGGTGAGTCACCGTCGCCGCCAGGTGGTGAGGTGGGGGTGGCGATGATAAAGTCCCAAGGGGCTTTAGGCGATGATGCACGCAAAGCCATGGACTCTCTTCGTGCAAAGGATACCTTTCACCAACATTCTACAACTCTCTATGCGACGCCGCGCGCGCGCTTCACGCGGGGCTTTTTAAATTCCTGGATTGATTTTCAATCTATTAGAAAAGTGCTTAGCGCCAGAGACTAAAACATTTTTAAAGAGACAGGATAAGTACTCGAGCCTATGTTTATTTCCATGTCTATTAGGACGGCGAACTGGGCTAGCCGGAATGGGCTCCTTTTAGGCCAGCACATGCTTAGGTGATAAAAGTCCACTTTCCGTAATTAAACACTCCAGGTGCGGGGCAGCGGTGTGTTTGCCCGTTTTCCTAGGTTGTCTTTGCTTTTTATTGCGCTCTTTGGTTTTTTCATGTCCTTGTTTGTTTCGCTCTAAGCCCTAATTCATGTCTCCCCAACTGACTCAAGCTTTACAGCGTTCAGTGCCACGCGGTACCAGTCGGTGAGTTTTCCCGTTTCGTTTCGTGGATTTGTTCGTCTCTTTGGCCTAAAACAAAGCTAATTTCAATAGTCCCAAAGTTAGTTGTTGTGTGCACTACTCTTTAATTATACTGAACCAGCACTTTTCTGGTGCAACACTGGTTGGGAGAATAACAGCAGACAAAAGGAATATTTACTAGCCGCTTCTTCGCGGTTCTACTCAGTCTTCGGCAGCAAGCGCTTTCTTTACCAAGCCGTGGAGAGATAAGCTCAGTAATTACTAGCGCCAAGTGCTCCACATGTACTTGCTGCACGTAAGTAAACTACTAGTTCACGGATTCTTCCTGCGAACTGGTTTTTGGCGCAAACGTTGCAATGATGTTCTCCTAAACCATGCATTAAATGCACTAAAACCACCACATGCACCCCAGGTTCACATTTATGAAACCTGCCTTTAGCGCTTGCAATTCTGTACGATATTGACATGCTTGGCTTGCATGGCTTCCACGAAATCCTGTTTTGATATAGTGCCTTTGACCTTGAATGTCCTGCACCGTAGGTTCCTCTATACTTTGCCGTGCTTTGGTCCCTGACCTCAGCGTTTGTTTGTGTTGAAGCCATGACAAAAGATGCGCCACATTTTAAAGCGTAGAAAAGAACTTTCCTTTCTCCCGTGCTCTCGCTGTTTAAATCGAAAAAGCATCTGGCAGCGTGCATCCAGATTTCTATTTTAGGGTGGCTGTTATGCGTTTTGATACAGCAAAGGTATTAACTTTCTGGCTAACATGCGCATACGTTGAATTTTTAAATCTGTGATTAGGTGCCTGCGGCGTCGTATAATATCCTTCATAGCGGAATTCAGTTGACGGAAGGCCCCAGCTGGAAATTAGTTTGCGAAAATAGATTGCACTGTGGGACGAACGAATCGCACAATGTACGCGAGAGGTTCCCCTCAGTAGTTCGGTAAAATCGTTTTTTTTTTCTTGCAGGAATTGGCTCGTGCCGAGAGGTAATTCGTTTTCGCTGTTGACGGAAAGCGAAAGCGGATGAATGCGGCGCTTTGCATCCAAGCCGGTGAAGCCGTTGCATGAAGCCTGAGAAAACTTTCTGGCAAACCGCTTCCGCCTCGAAGAGATATAAAAACCCCCGCGTTCCCTGCAGATTGACAACGCGTTTTGCTTCGCGTTGATAAAAGCGCCTCAAATTTGACTTTGTGTTAACCTGAGCCTATTTTGATCTAGGACAAATAATGCAATATGGAACAAAACAAATTCTGCTTGTTTGATAACGCCCTAGTAATGTTCTCAATAGAAAAAGCGCACCATCAATGTTTCATTTCTGCGACGTGCTGCTCTTTTATTCTTGAACACTTGACAAGGCATAAAACGTACGCTGCGTGCCTTTAATGACGTCATTCGAAAGCCAAATTGTGATGGATATGCGTGTGCACTGACGCACACTGATATACATAATGTCCAAGCTAATGTTAGCCAAGGATAAAAAATAAAACATTTGATTTATTCTGGGGAAGCACTTGTATACAGATTCTAGCCATCTGGCGAATCACAGGCATTTCTTTTTATTTTGAAATTAACTATTTAGTAATTAGAATAAATTTCCTCATTTACTAATTACTGTATTTAGAGAAAATTTTCATTTGCAGAATTGGAGAGAACGTTTTGTAACCCCTATTCCATTTATTTTTGAGAAAGAAAGCCTCACGTAGATCTTTATTCCTGGCTCTAAAGAAAGCCCGCGAAGTACAAAAAAATTCACGTGACTAGTGCATTCGAACGCCATGAATGTAGCGCTCTCAACCATGGTTTGAGTGAACGAAATCAGCAGTTACCATGACTGGACAGCCTATATCTAGCCGTAGGCTATTATATTTACGATAGCTGTGGTATGCGCGGTGAACTCGCTGCAACTTACTCCGTCACGAGCGCCGACTGCCTGAAGCGGACGAAGAAACCATCGCAGACATATCGACCTGCCGCTATAACGAACCCCGTGGAGCCATGGTCACAGCTGATTTCGTTCACTTAAACCATGATTGAGAGGAGCAGAATCGTGGCGCACGAGTGCACCAGTGACGTGATATTTCTTTCAATTTTTTATAACATACACGGATACACCTCCTAGCATCCGGTCATCGAGTCGTCAACAAGGCACCGGTCGAAGAGAGAATCCTGCCTTTTGAGTGTCGAAAGTTTGTGAAGGCATTTTACCAGGACGTTCGGTAGCTGAAACGTTTTGCGTGAAGTGGCCGGTTTTTATCTTGATAGTGACCTTGTTCTTCTTCAGGCTGACAAGGAAGGTAGGGTCACCGTACGCTCACAGGGCTTATTTCAAGGAAAAGCCATCAATGCTGTAAGAATTTCAAGCCCGTAACTCTAAAGCCTTCGAAAATGAAGAGCGAGATACTTGCTCTCGTATGTGAACGTAACCTAAGAAGTTGTCAAAACAGGTGTTGGGAAGTAATCTGAACGTACTAAGCATGTTATTTGCGGCAAATAGCGCAAAGTCATGTGTCCCTTCAGGGCTATTGTTACTGAAAGACAAAGCTGGCAGAATCAAGTCAGCAAGTTCCTTAAAGCTCACTTAGACAAACTTAAACCGGAGGATACCTTTAAGATTGGTGGGTATGACTACCTAGTTGTAGTACCACCCTGTCTTATTTCCTCCCTTCTTCCTGTGTCTGCTGTGGTTTTTATTTTCCTTATGTCTCACCAAGTGGACTACACAGATACCTTCCTATGTTAGCTTGGACACCCAGTGGAGGTATAGCTGCCGTTCCTGGCAACGTTCACTCGATGCCGCCCGTCACTTGCAGAGAGTTAATTGTCCTCGACAAGCTATCAAAGCTTGTCGAGGTCTAGAAGACCGTTACAGTCTCGCCTTTCGGCTAATCGCAAGGCCATTGTACGGTGCGGATAGGAACATAATTATGATAGAGCTTACGCGACTTGAGTGCTTAAATTCGCTGTCAGACTTAATACATCGGTAGACATATAAAAAGGGGAGTCACGGTGCGCACTTTGTTACGCACCGCGCAACTGATCCCCATATATTCTGCGCATATACCTTCGCATGTTTAGTTTGGGACCACTCCAGTGGCATCGAGCCTTTCTTGGAGGAGCTCTCCTAGTGCCTGCACTGATTACAAGGGTATCTTCATTAATTGCCAAGCTAATATAAATATTTTTCTCTTCAAGGTATGTCACTCGGTCGTCAACGAAAACAATATTTCAGTGCCTCTTAGATGCTTCCTAAAAGAAGAACGGCCAAAGCCTATACCTTTCCTCTCCTATCATTTGCCGCTCAGAGCTAAAATTTTTAACTCGTTTCCAGGCTGTGGCGGTCATTCAAGTCGTCATTTTACATGTTGGTTCTTCTGTGGTCATATTGAGTCATGCCATTATTGTAGTCATTACCACTCATAACCAAACATGTTTACTCATTTCAGTGTGTTGCGGTCATTACAAGTCGTCGTTTGACAACCTCGTCCTTCGTCACTGGTGGAACATCTGACTGTTTTTCCCTACCTCCAATCTCATTACGATCCTGACTACTTTGGCTACTGTAGAGATCAATATGGAACTCCTCAGTTACTTTGACTACCTTGTCCATATTCGTGATGACGTTGCCTGCCTTGTCTTTTAGCGCATACATCTGATTTTTGCCTATGCCCAATTTCTTCTTCACCGCTTTTAGGCTTCACCCGTTCCATACAGCATGCTCAATTTTCTCCATGTTATACTTCCTTATATCGGCCACTTAGCGCTTATTGAATAGTTTTGGTATATCTGCCAATTCTACCTGGTCTGTTGGATTGGAAGCTTTCATACTTTGGCCTTTATTTAATCAAATATTTAGCCTCCATAGACAGTTTACCGGTATCCTCTATAACTATCCTACCGCCTACTTCTTCAGCGCACTTAGTAAGGATATCTCTGAAATTATTGTTTATTGTTTCTAGGGTAATGTCGCCAACCTCGGTGAGAGCTGAATATCGATTCTGTAGCGAGATCCTGAACTCTTCTGCCCTACCCGTCACCGCTAATTCGTTGATGGAATGCTTTCTCACTAATCTGTAGCGTTCCTTCTTCAGATTTAGACTAATTAGGGACCACACCATCCTAAGGTCACTGCGTCGCAGTTTCCCGATTATCTCTACATCTTGCATGATGGCGGGTGTTGAACACAGTATGAAGTCAATTACATTTTTAGTCTCCCCTTTAGGACCTCGCTATGTCCATTTTCGGTTTTTCTGTTTGTTGAAGAAGGTAATCATGATTCTTAAGTTTTTGCGCTCTGAAAACTCAACTAGTAACTCCCTCTGCTACTCCTAGAACCAATGCCATAGTCTCCTACTGCCTGGTCTCCTGCCTGCTTTTTCCCTACCTTGGCATTGATGTCGTTCATTAGTAAAGTATACTGCGTCTTTACTTTTCTCATTGCCGACTCTAAATCTTCGTAGAAGCTTTAAACTGCCTGGTCATCATAACTACATGTAGGTGCATAGGTACAACCTTCAATTTATACCGCTTATTATTCCTAATTACGATGCTGCCACCCTCTCATTAATACTATAGAATTCATCTATATAACCAGCTATATGCTTATTGACAAGGAAACCTATTCTTAGTTCTCGCCTCTCCGGTAAACCTCGATAGAACAGTACGTGCCCATCCTTCAGTACAGTATATGCCTCATTCGGCCTCCTAACCTCATTAAGCGGTATACGACATCCCATTTCATACCCTCTATTTCATCTAACAGCACTGCTAAACTAGCTTCACTAGCTAGGGTCCTATAGCGTTAAACGTTGACAGGGTCAGTTTCCAATGGCGGCCTGTCCAGCGGAGCCAGGAATTCTCAGCATCCCCTGCTGCGTTACAGATCTGACCGCCGCCGTGGTCAGTTTTTCCGCAGCCGCGGGTGACTGAGGGCCGGGGTTTTATAAGACCAACCAAGGGAGGTGGCGGCCAATTACTGTACCAGGGTGGCCAACTTCTGTTCTGGTGAGGGAGTGCGTTGCGGAGGTATTCACCGGCATCAGGTGGCACCCTAAACCTATTTATGCAATTCCATCGACACGCGCATTTTTTTTCTTATCCGGTGGAGAATTGCGCGGCACCGGGATTCGAACCGCGGTCCTTTTCCATGCGAGAGGAATGTTCTACCGCCGCGCTGTTATAGAATACTGCAGGCCAAAAAAGGCCCTGGCAGGAATGGGGCCCAATCGAGCATTGTTATACACACCTATATAAAGTAACAAAAAAAGTGCTTTCCTGAACAGTTCAATACATTCGGAACTAATGGGGCACAAACGGTTCTAATAGGCATTGCGTCAGGCAGTGATGATTCGCAGCGCAAGTGGTTCTAGTACTCGGGAAGCATATTTCCAAACCATATCCCGTAGGAGCACTCGAGCAGACGACGCTCTCAGCGAGTAAAAACGGCAATTGTTACTGAAAGGTGTCTCTGAAGACAACCTGAAGGTAACATACACTCACTCTGAACGCAATCTAAGGGTAACATACACTCACTGAAGGCAGGATATGATAATGGTGACGATAATTGCATAGTGTTAACCGTTGCCAGACCGTCACCGCGTTGCTCTGTTCACGGCTGGTGTTTAGGCTATTAAGAACCAAAAGAATCACATAAGGCAGCCTAAATAAAAAAAAAAAAGACAGAAAACTTGTTAGTAATATTTTTGTTGTTGTGAACTGTAAAAAAAATTTCAGAAAAAAAAATGCACTCATGGGGCTCGAACAGATGTTTTCTGTGCAGAGTTCAGTAATATTAAGTAATAATACAATTGCCACAGAAGCTTTTTTTCATGACGTGGTATTTATTACACTTGGTTATGCGCAGAAAAGGTTATGTACACAGAATATTTACAAAAGACAGCCATTGCTGAGCTGCACAACAGAAAACACAACTAAAAGGCAGGCAAAGATAAACACCGTGTCACCAGCGGAAACCAAACAGGTTCAAAGTCATTTCCATCATTCTGCTGAAATGGAGTCTAGGTGGAACAACAGGTTCCGCTTTGCGATCCAACATGCGTGTTTTCCACAAGCTATGAAGTCCAATAAGGAAAAACATGTCATATGATTCGTAATCTCATTGTGTAACAGCAAGATACCGCGCACTGTACGAATTTAGAACAAAGACTTTCTTTAGAGTTCTTTGCAGCCCGTCCCAAAAGAGAATTGCGTCTTTGCAATTAATGAAGCAGTGCTGAATCGTTTCAGGCACATTACACAGGCGGCAGTTCACAGATGATACAAAAATATTTTTGCTATGGAGCCCTGTGTTAACAGGAAGAGCTTCGGTGTGTAATTTAACGAAAAATGTTTCCGTGCAAGGAGAAGTTGCACTTTGCGCAACCTTTTTTGCACATCATGACTCTTAATACCAAAGTATAAAGAACGGTACAGTGGTGGCGGAAAAAGCATTGCTATCAATTCCTTGCATAGTCTCCTGCGCGAAACAGAATATAAGTACTCATTCGAGAATCGTATTGTCAAAAATGGCTTCCAAACAGCTGTGCCTTTTTCAAGAGCGGTTACGACGTGTCTTCTAAAGAGTTGTATGAATATTGCTACAGCAGCTTACTGGGCACAACCAGACGCCCGACACATCCGTCTAAGAAGGCTCGATCGAACATTTAAATTTAATTTTCCGCGTGATATTCCGCGTCATCAGGCATGCTTGATACATAGACTTCGTTTAAACGTGGCTTTCACGCGCAAGTACTTGCATTTAATTGGACAGATGGACTCACCGGAATGTTCAACTTGTTGCATCCCAGAGACTGTGGACCATATATTATTGGTGTGCCCAGAGTATGCGAACGAAAGAAATGTGCTAGCTGCTTCCTTGAAGCGTTTAGACAAGAGGCCTCTGTCGGAGGAACTGCTGCTGGGCGCTTGGCAGGACAAGGGGAAGGGCGTCCAGACAGTGCGTGCTCTTTGCCGTTATTTGAGCGCCAGCGGACTTGATTCGCGCTTGTAAAGCAAGCTGCTGTGTCTGTATATACATTTCATATGCCTTCTCCCACATCGTCACCCATCATGACCTTCTTTCTTCTCTCCCTCCCCTTCCCCAGTGCAGAGTAGCAGGCCAGGTTTGAATTATTCGGGCCAACCTCTCTGCCTTTTCCTTTCAATAAATCCATATATCTGTATTGTCAAAAAACTCAGTGAAGCATAAACGTCCTGCCTAAATCTTAGTAACTGTGGGCGGTCAGTAAAATCTGAAGAAACTACTATGTTGTGATGCAAATTCATGAAATTAACCTGCACTAATGCTCTAATAATCGGATGTGAAAAATCACCAAAAAAGAAGAAACGGGCAACTAACTGCCTTACATACAGATGCACTAAACCGAGCCGCCCGGTACAAACAGCTCTGAATAGGTTATCACGTCGAATATGTTCAAATTTGGTGACCAAATAAACGTCGGAAATATTAGGTAAAAACGTTTGATGTAATGTCTAGCACTTTGGAGGACCTGAAGCACGTAATAAATTTAGGTCGCCAGATACATGTTGCAGGCCTGAGCACGACCGAAGATTCAAAGCCGATAGGGGACAAATGTATTAGCATTGTGGCGCATTGGTCCGGGCCTATCAAGCGCCGTAACAATACGCCACAGAAGTGGCACGAGCGGCTGCCATTAAATGCGCTTTTATTCCTTTCGACAATATTTCTGCTACTCGTGTGCCACCTGGCTAAAAATCACGCACTACGCAATCACGCGACAAAATCACTCGCCAGAGCGTGGTCTGTTCGAGTGCTCCTACAGGATATGGTTTGGCAATACGCCCTCGGGAAGGGACATATAAAGATGTGTTTATCAACCGAGTAGCCCTGTTAGTACGTTGTTGGCTCCAACATATCTGCGCGAGCAGTGCGTATATTGTGTATCCATGTACCCGAGCACCATTGCATGCGTGTGTTTTGAACGTCTCGCCAATTCAAAAGTGCTACAAACCAAGATAAGTAGGTGAAGCCCTCCACTGAGAGAGAAAAAAAAAAAGACGCCCTTAAGGTTATTTCTTTGCCTTCATCATTCAATTTGAATCTGCACTTGTGGTGTAGATATTGAAACTTATCGTAAAACAGGCAAGACGAAAACCTAATAAAATGCTGCGAACGCATTACAGAGAAAACATTTCAGAAATGCACAACTAAAATTATTAATCAGTGGAGTCGCACGAAGCGAGCAGTTTTATTGTGCCTCCCCTTCGTTACAGGTGTTGAAAACTGGAACGTGCCTAGAGATTCTGCTGCCGGCTCAAAGTAAGCAATGATCGGCAGGGTATTCCATTCCTTTTTAAATACTGACTCGAGACCCAGAGCCGCGATCTTTCCTCTGTGCACCCCCACATGTCTCCTGGTAGCTGGTGGGCAAGACGTCATTTACATAACAAGGTCTCACTGCCACGACTCGGGAGAATCAGAGCCGAGAAAACCGGGCTCTGATTCAATTACGCCGAGCCGGCTGCGCGTCAAGACAGCTTCAAAAAAAAAGTAGACATTGCTCTCAACGGTGGTAAGGTTTCTTTCGAGGCACCAAGGCAAAAAAGAACTGTGTGCACTCCCATTATGTGCCGGGTGTGCTATAAATACGCACTGAGCTGTTGTCTCGGTGTGAAAATCGAAAAAAAAAACTATAGAAATTATTTACTTCTTTTGTTTTTTAGTACTGCGTTCTTGACGAAACTGTGAGAAAAGAAAGAAGTACTGCTGATGGGAGGGAAGTTGAGATGTTATTTGGAGTCTGATGAGATAACTATAAGACGAAACTAGATATATTAAAAAATTATTGAATCCTAATATGATATAGCAGTAGAGGTAGCTTCACAATCGCTGATGAGAAAAGTAACACCATGGGTAGAAAAATTGGTGCCGGGTGCTATGAGACGTAAGAAAAGGTGCGTTATGATAAACATTTATTGCAGTAAGAGAAACCCCATGTCAATTCAGCAATATTTAATGTAATAAGACACTATATGAGTATATTGTGATGCCGGTTGACACTATGTATTGTCCTGACGTGTCGGCTTTGATCTCAGTCGCGGCGGCTGCATTTCGATGGCAGCAAAGTGCAAAAGAGAAACAATTTAGATTCTGTTCACAGTAGAGAGCCCCTAGTGATCTTCATGATTCTAAATTCTTATACTGTGTCGTATTCAAAAGCTGCGTCCAGTTTTGGGACTCAGCTCCTCCCACCAGTTCAATTTGAAACTAATTCTATACAATGGGATTTTGCTTAAACAGGCTTAAAATTGACAATAGGTTCTTCATATGGGATGACGTTGTGAATAACCAAAGACCAGTCGAAGCGGTAGGAAGGGAGCTGTGTGATAAATAGCAATTACAGCATCCGACGCATGAGCTGCGCATGCTGTCACTAAACGCTAGAAGTATAGTGAACAAGGTTGATAAACTAGAAGCATTGCTTCTTTCTTACGATCCTGATATTTTAGCTATGACAGAAACTTGGCTACATGACGGGATTTGTGATGACGAAATAATCCCACCCGGTTACATCTTATTCAGGCGAGATCGTGGTTCACGTGGTGGGGGCGTTGCAGTTATCGTTAAATCTGACACCTGTGTGACCGTTCTGGACCAAATCCCTGAACATGAAAGCTTATTGTTGAAAATTTCATTGCATGGATTTTCTTTCTTGTTATGCACTGTTTATCGTACACCCGATGCGTCCGAATTATTTCTTGAACAACTGAGTGAACATCTTTTAAATTTATGGAACAAAAATGTTATTCTAACCGGTGATTTTAATCTACCGCACATTAACTGGAAGCGCCCTGTGTATGGGAACTGCAAGAATGCTGACGCTTTACTGGACATTATGTATGGATTATGTATCGAACAAATCGTGACTGAATGTACCCGCGAAGATGCTGTGTTAGATCTTCTCTTTGTTAGCCAAATGCTGTGTAATAGTGTTATCAGCATCGAACCTGGTATTTCCGATCACCGTTTAGTGTATTTTTGCTGGAAAACAAAACAAATCACGAGGCCCGCCCAAAATTATAAGACCATAAAAAAAGATTTTTGCCGCGCAAATGACACGGCCATCATTGATTACTTGGCAGATAATCTAGATAATAATATTGAGCAAGATGTGCATGGCTTATGGAATCGATTCACTAGTGCTATTCGATATTGTATTGAACATTTCGTGCCCACAAGACATGTAAATAAAAATCGAAAAAACCCATGGATTGACAGGGACATGATACACACCAGCCGCAAACTGAAACGTATAAGAAAAAGGGGCGAAAGGCAATCACAAAAGTTCCATGATTTAAAGCGCAGTTTAACTGAGAAGATTAAGATCGCAAGAAAGCGCTACTTCAATACAACACTTCCTCAATTTTTAAAGAACGATTCATCTAAATTTTGGCGTTATCTCGCGCAAGGGAAGGACGATGTTAAGGAACTCAGGGTAAATGGTAAATTAGTAAAGGAAGGCAGAGAAATTGCGCAGGTTTTCAATGAGTACTTTCAAATTGTTTTTTCAACTCGCAGTGAGCAAAATTCCTTAAACTCAGAGATAAATTTTGAGGATGTACCTGTCATTTCGGCTGAAGGAGTCCTAACGTTGTTACGCAACCTGGATGAAAAGAAAAGCCCAGGCCCAGATGCTCTTCATAATTCATTCTTAAAACGCTACGCTCCGCAGATTGCACCTTTTCTGGCAAAGATTTTTCAAGTTTCTATCAGTACTGGTAAAGTACCCTCTGATTGGAATCGGGCACGTGTTATACCATTGCACAAAAAGGGAGATAAATTCACAGTGTCTAACTACAGACCTGTATCTATAACGTCCACATGTTGCAAGCTACTAGAGCATATTCTGGCTGGTTATATTTGGGATTACCTATCAGAAAACCACCTTTTATCGCCACACCAGCACGGGTTCAGGAAAGGAATGTCCACTGTCACGCAATTGGTAACCACTGTACACGAATTCGCTACGACACTTGATAACTCCGGTCAAGTTGACGTGCTATTGTTAGATTTTTGCAAAGCGTTTGATAAAGTTGAGCACGGAAAATTACTCTATAAGTTAAAATACATTGGCCTCCCGAGTTACCTTATATACTGGATAAGTTCATACCTTAATAACAGAGATCAATTCGTAGAAATTAATGGAAATTTTTCTGATGTCCTCACTGTAAGCTCCGGAGTGCCTCAAGGCAGTGTGTTAGGCCCTCTGCTTTTTTTATTATATATTGATGATTTAACCCAAGTAATTCCTGACTCTGTCTCCATTCGACTGTTTGCAGATGACTGTATTATTTATAAAAGCATTACCTCAGATAACGACCACGCGCTATTGCAGCAATCTGTTTTTTCCATAGAACAGTGGTGTAAAGACTGGTGTATGGAACTTAACACGCAAAAGACGGTGCTTCTTAGAGTAACTCGTAAAAAGAATTTCAGTTCATTTCAGTATCGCTTACACAACTGTCTCATTTCCGAAGTTTCTAGTTATAAATATCTTGGCGTTACTATTACCAATAATCTCTCCTGGAGTGCTCACATTTCAAATATTTGTTCATCAGCTTTTAAGAAACTTTGTTTTATCAGACGTAAACTCAAAGATGCTCCATCCAATCTTAAACTACTGGCTTACACCACATACGTCAGGTCTACACTTGAGTATGCTTCGATCATCTGGGACCCTCACACTAAAAAAGACATTTATCGAATTGAACAAATACAGAGAAAAGCGGTGAGGTTCATTTTTAATAAATATCAAAGAACGGACTCTCCTACTAACCTCATGACCGCCAACAACATTCCGCTCCTAGAAACTCGCAGGAAAATGACTCGTTTACTCTTTTTGTATAAAATTTTAAACAACCAAATAAACCTCAGTCCTCCACCGTGTGTGAAAGTTCCCAACACTAGGCGGACACGTCATCACCATAGTCACTCACTGCAGCCAATTTATGCAAAATCTAAATCCTTTCTGCATAGTTTTTATCCAAGGACAATTTCTGAATGGAACACTCTCCCAGAAAGCTTAATTCAGTCTCCAGACTTTGACCAGGCTCTACAGCAACATCTGTTTGGTTGACTTCGATTGTATTGTATTGTTACTTTGATGTCGCACAAAGGTTTTTCATGTTTTCCCTTTTTTTTTTTGTCTCTCCGGCTGTTGGTCAACACATTTCATGTCATTACATTGCCTCTGTTTGTTAGTTTTGTGGGTGCTTCGTGTGATTTATTGCGTTTCTTGTGCGCTGTATATATGTATGCCACTCCTGCTAGGACCGGAATACTGGTCTGCAGTATCTTGAAATAATGAAATAATAATAGGCAAAAAAAAAAAAAAACATATGAAGCACGTGTGTGGAACACTTAGCGCTTCTGTTTAGTCCCGAGCACAAAAATAGGTTGGAATGCTTCCGTGCTTTCCCCAGGCATGCTATTATATCAGCCAACACACAGATAACTGTTGTTATAAAGTCTTTGCTGAGAGGCTTCCTGTCGTACACTTAATTTTCCAATGCCTATTTTTATCCGTTGTCACACTTAAACAATGCGAGATGTATTTATAAGTGGTAATATTTCCGGAATATGCTCAAAGCTTTGTAAGGGCCTTAAATACGCCACATCATGCGTAAACGGAAACGCTATATTTCACAAAACAGATAATTTGTACTTCAGCAAAAGCTGGATGCAAAACGTGCCATCGAGTTGGTTGACCAATTTGGCTGTGCGGCTGAGGAGTGGGCGCCGCGTTTTGTTCCCCTCGTGGCCTCAGCAACAGCTCACCTGCAGCAGTCAAACTTCCAGAACTGGCGTCGCGATGTAACTGTATTCTGCACTGGAGAGCTTGCCGTTAGATACATAAGTTCGCTTCACTGTTACCGCGTTGAAATGGTCTTGTTCCCAAGTCGTTGAGGCGTTGTCCAGGCAAAGCATACATAGAGCACACAATTTACTGAACAGGAATTAAGTTGGTATGACTGAAAGTATGACGCCGCGAAAAGGTAAATGTGCAAGCGGTTATGGTAAAAAGTGTTATGAAATCGAAAAACACTCTTTATCTTTGTTGATGTATGCATCTCTTGTTGGCAGGCCAAAGAGAGTGTCTCAAGGAGCTCTTTTTTTTACCTTTTATACTTAAGTATACTTTCTCTTTCTAGTTTAGTTTAAATCTTTATTTGTGATGAAGATGTTATACTTAACAGCTAAAAGCTTGGAGTACACTAAATTAGCCAATATGAAGAAAGCAGCAACGTATTTTCGCCTTCGTAGCATGAAAGGATGTCTGTTAGAATTTCAATATATGGCACCAGTGGGCTTAAGAGCGGCGACGCCGCAATGCCTTAGTTACCAAACTAATTTGCAATTCATTAGGTGTGGACGCTGTTGCAGTTAATGGCCGGAATGATTTTTTGTTTTCGCTTGGATTGCCTACAATTGTAATTTGCTGTTCACAAGATTAATTGGGAAACATACTTGAACCTAGGTCCCACTATTGGGCTTAATTTATTTGACCGGATTCTCGGAAGCGAGGTGTGCGTATGCATGCGTCTTCAATGGCTCAGTTACAAGAAGGAGAAATATGTGACAGCGACGTTGTTGAAATCCCCAGCGCCTATATAAACCACGCTAAAACACGCTGCACTCATCTCTCTAACTATTCATTTTCTGTGCACGAAATTCCTGAAATTGGTATACTACAGAAGTGTTCAACCACTTCATTGGAAATTAGGCTTGTTCACGTGTTATGAAGTATCATCATTATCATCATCATCATCAGCCTGACTATACCCCCTGCAGGGCGAAGGCCTCTTCCATATTTCTTCAATTAATCGGGTTCTGTGCTAGCTGTATCCACTTCACCCCTGCGAACCTCCTAGCCTCATCCGCCCACCTAACTTTCTGTCGCCCCCTGCTACGCTTTCCTTCCCTTGGAATCAAGGTTTTTACCCTAAGCGACCATCGGTTATCCTCTCTTCGCACTACATATCCTGCTCATGCCCATTTCTTCTAAATTTCCACTAGAATGTCAGTAATTTTAGTTATTTCCCTGACCTACTGTGCACGCTTCCTATCTCTTAATGTTACCTTTACCATTTTTCATTCCATGGCCCTCTGCGTTGTCCTCAACTTAAGTAGAACCGCCTTGGTTGGCCTCCACGTTTCAGCCCCATACGTGAGTACAGGTAAGATGCAACTATTGCATACTTTCCTCTCGTGCGATACCGGTAAGCTGCTAGTCATAATCTGACTAGAAGCTTAGCAGTATCGCTCAAGAGGAAAGTGTGCCATGAAATAATTAAAAATTCAGAAACTGGCAGACGGAGACGCCAGAGTGTTTTGCTTAGAAAACCTATGTGGCTTGGGTACATCTGTTAACAATGGACACTGCATCAAGCAGATGGGCAGTGCCGCTTTACGGCGTCGCGTCTTGAAGTAGATAAGGGCACCACGTGCTGATAAACATCTCTATATAGTACTGAAGAAACACTGCGTTGATTTCAATCGTCGCTCTCTGCGACACATTACTGGAATGCAGATATTTGTACCGTGTTTTGTGTGCACACCTTCGGTATCAGGCAGAAGCAAAAAGTTATATATTAAGGAAAGTGAGCTATTGGTAGACTGAGGTAAAGAAAGCAGTAACGCTTTTGAGTGTTGCATTGTAGTGCTGACCATCACTTACGAGCTGACTAATGTTAAGGAATTATTTGTAAGAAAAGATTATAAAACTGAACTAAAAAATTAAGGCACGCATGTATACTGCTTCAACTCAGCCTTGTACAGTTGGGAAGCACAAGCAATACAAATAAACACGTCGAGACCATACAGAAAAAAATAGCGTCCGAAAATAAAGTGTGACCAGCAATATCCTCATAGCGTCCTTTGCACATGCGTCACAACGCGGCTATTTTGTCTGCCCAAACCGTACGGTGTTGAATGTCTAATGAGAGGCTTTGTTTAACGAGGACAAAAGAGGAAGACTGCAACTATCGACCGCCGACAATCGCCTTCAGATGATACGAAAAAAAAAAAAAAGGTTTCACTAGAGGGCTGTTTTGTCCGATCATGCTTCCAACATAAACGACTGTGATTGTAAAGAACCAGCTTCGAGTGGGCTCCTGTATACAGCTCACCAGCTGACCATGGCATACTGGAGTACTCAAGGTATGGTATGCTCGTCCCGCCTAGTTCTATGCTGTTCATGTAGAACAATGATATTCTTTTGTTACTGCCTTGAGAAGGACCACAGCGCCGTTTGGCTTTGTTTCCTGGGGCTCATGAAGGAGGAGGGAGAAGAGGCTTTTCCTTGATGGATGTTAGGTTGTGAAAGGCTCATGGCGCGCACTATGTCCTTAAAATTACGGAAGTGTGGTGTGAAAAAGCGAAATAACGTACGCTTTGAAATTCGTAGGACTCGTAATAATGTTTACCTCCAATGGAAAACGTAGTTTGCACTGGAAGCAAGGAAATGACAGCTGAGGCCAAAACAGAAGTGGAACAGAAGAACAATTAGACAGTTTTCATCTTGGCTAGTTTGCTTTGGTGATGACGAATTATTTTGGCGCCTTTTATAAACTTTAAAAACAAACCACAGAGAACAAGGGGATATAATTTTTAGAAAGGATAAAACAGATAGAACACACATAGTACAGCCATACATCATTTAGTACAGATCTTGAAGTCACTGTAATTGATAAAAACAATTTCACCTGTACTAAGCTTTTCAGATCTTTATTTAACCATCTGACATTACCTTGGAAGCTTTGTAAGTATGCCATTCCAGAATAACCTTTCTGTTGACAGATTGCGCTTCAGTGATATGCTCTGGTCAATTGCAGGATCGGAAGTTCTTCAAAAGCGCTAAAACTGAAACGTTATTAAAAAACTAAGCTGGGCCCGGACAAGTTTTTGTGTCATCTACAGCTTCCAACCCACTGGAAAATCTGGTTTACCAAAATATCAATAAATTAAGTGAGAAGCAGACAGCGATAATAAATATAAGCAAAAATTTCTAGTTGGGAGAAGGATAATAGTGCTGTTTTTAGCCAAATCATTATCATTAGCCTGCATGAGCACATTACAGCCAATACATCTCTTCAACATCACCAATTATGGCCGTCCTACTCCAGTAGCGATTAAACTATTCTGTTCTATCCCATCAGCCTGCATAAGTTCCTTCTACCCCTAGCTACTTACTTTTACTTGAAATTCAGTCAGTTATGAGTAACGACGATGCCATAACATATTCTCACATTGCGCAACGGAATTGCTCCGATCCTAATATATTCCGCATCAAACTACTTCCGGCGACATTGAATTCTTCAGAAAACACGTCACGAACTTAAACATCTTCCGCTGAAACAAAACACCTCCCGAGAAAAGGACATACACAAGGCTGCTACTAGGAGGTATTTTCTAAGAAGTTGAAGGACCACCTTTTCGACGATGCCGCTGGCACTAGAGGTTCCACCTAAATGTTTTTCTTCCGTGCACCGCGATCTGTGTTTACGAAATCATGCTCATTGAGCAGGAAATGCTACTCTCCAGCAAGATTATAATTAAAAACAAGCATACACGGAATATTCACCCTTCCCTTTGCAGTAAGCATAAACAGCCTTGGAGGCATAGCTCGCCAACAAATGTGCAATATTGTAACTTAGCGCTCTCGCCTGAGTGGCATAATTCGAAGGTCTTGCCCATAACCGTCCACATCGTTCGCAGAGAGCAAAAATACAGCCATAAAGAGGAGCGTCGAAGCGGGATCTTTGCTCTGGAGCACCCCACGAGATCCATTTTTCTTTTCTCCAGTACGCTTTCATGCATCTTTCCAAGAGGAGACGGCAGCGATGCTGAGAACAAGGCAGCGATTAAAAGGCACAAAGGTGGGAACACCCACATAGTTGTCGTCGTGTCCTTGAAATCGCAAGCATGGCTATAACCCGTTGAGTTTTGCAGCTCCTCAAGACAGCGATGTAAAAAAAAGGCTGTCAAAAAGCGCGCCACTGGCATCGAATTTATAGCTTCCCTTGTGAACTGCGCGAATGGATATCCTGCCGGCACAAGCGGTGAAAAAAATTCCTTTCGCACCGCATAGGACGCTGCGGCTGCGGAGCACGAGCAAGCATCATCTCTCACAATTACATTTCGAGAAAACAATTTGCCCGCAGGAATATTTTAGCTCTGACCTAGGGATCTGAAGCTCATTTTAACGTGTAAGACCTCGATATTCGGCTTTCCCGTACTTGTTAGTTTGAGTCTGTATATTATGCTGCCTGTGCAAGAAACGTTAGCTCAGCCTATCTGCTCCTCATCAAGCTCTGGTTAGGCTCGGACCAGTTAGCCGTCATAAAGTGCATTTTGAAACTTTTCTCTAAATTCTGCTGCTTCCGAATAACGCACCTTTAATAATTAACATTAAAGACCCCATTATTCATAAACTCGCGCGTCGGCGTTGTGGCTGACGGTGTGGGTGCAAGGCTTTGCCAAATGGCAGTGCTTGGTTGGCATTACCGGGCACTGATTAGCCGTAGCGTGGCTTCCCGTCACACGGACGCCGATTTGGCAGGAGCTGCCATCTTGGGCCTCTCTTTTCAGACCGGAAGATGAGATCACAATCAGCATTCCGGTGCTCTTGAGTTCTGACTCAGACACACCACTTCTGGGTCACGCATTCACGTTCGTATAGTTGGGTGGACACAGCTTCATATGTATGTCGCATGCCATTTCACAGAAGACGTGTGATCACGCGTACGCATGAGATAATAAACAACCATAATAAGGGATTAGCAATTAGGTTAGCATCAAAGTCGATGTAGGCGAACAAGGATGTTAAGAACAATTGGCAAAGTGGGGCCATTAATGGTGTCACGCCAACCCTTAAAGACAAAGCTTCGTGATCCTCCCTCCCGCGCCCACTTTTTTTCTAATCCGCCAGCGAAGCTGAGAGATATCACGCAGTCCTTCATATGAGGTTCGTTTTTATAGCAAAAAACGTGTCGGCAATGCCCAAAAAGTTCGTACAAAGCAGAGATGGCCGAGCTGGGTAATCACATATGCCATGCCTATGGTTTAGCTTTGATTAGTACTAAACTGGGTGCGCTGGTAGGAGGATAAGGTTCGATTCCTGGCGAGACTACTTATAAGACAAGATGCAGCCTAAAGGCCAGCTTATTTTTCCTGATTTTAGCAAAATTATCATGACTTATTATTTGAGTTGGCCAAATGCCTATTAAACAAGCTAGCTCCTTTACTCCACATGGGCACCAGGGCAAAGCGGAAAGATAGACACACATACGCGTCTATCTCCACCCTGCTTGTACATGGT
Source organism: Amblyomma maculatum (assembly GCA_023969395.1). Taxonomy (NCBI): domain Eukaryota; kingdom Metazoa; phylum Arthropoda; class Arachnida; order Ixodida; family Ixodidae; genus Amblyomma; species Amblyomma maculatum. The sequence continues at coordinate 32,551 of JAJIZL010025429.1, forward strand.
GGAGCATAGTTTGCCTTTTCTTGGCACAGCGATGCCAGCAGTGCTATGGAGCGGCCTGAGCTAAACATCTGTTTCTTCAACGCAGAAATGAGAATGCACAGGACTGCCGCGCTGAGCCAGAAACAATATGGCGATATGAGTGACGGTTCTTAGGAACATAATCATTTATATGCAGTGGGGTAGTGCAAGAATCCCGCATCTTACGTCCTTCGAATTCCTTCTGTGCTAGAGCATTATAAATGACAAAGGCAGTCTGTAGAGAATCAAATATGATTTTCTACACAAAATTAGGACTTAGGAGGAGGCAAAGAAGTTGCGAGCGAAAAGCACGGCTGATGCGGTAGTTAGGCGCCGACCAGGCGGACCCCTTTCCTCTGACAGAGGAACTATACGATAAAGGCAAGAAAAGGCAAAGACCAAGTCTCGTCGTTTTCCAACTCTATATAAAGAATTTGCTGTCCTTCCTTTCTTGTTAAGTTCGGTTATTCTTTGGGGGTGTTATAAAATTTCTGCTCTTCCTTTTTCTCATGTAGAATGTATTTCATGCTATGACAGAAAATCTGTGTTGTATGTACGGTATGAGGAGGCTGTAAGCTATAAACATGTTTGGCAAACGCACCTCGTTGGTGATTTTGTAGGTTTGAACGATATTCATTTTTTTTTTAGAAATTATCAGCCTGTGTTCAATAGCGTCCAACGCGGGTGGTAAGTTCTTTATCTGTGCTTCATCATCGCTTTATTGTCTTGTCTGTAGTGTATCGTGCTCCATTGTACAAAATCCGCCATCTTCGCTTTAACACAGAATTGAGATATCGCCTCAGAAATATTTCCGAAAAGAATCGCATGGGATTTCTTATGAATCTTATGACGCAACAATTCCTGGTGCGGCATTATCGATGAAGACTTACACTTTTTCTTCACATTTATCATGCATCTGCTAGAAAATTTAGAATCAAGTTTCTCATCAGTATTCGAACCGATGAAAGCGCCTTCATGTCTAAAAAACCAAATTAATAAAATATTTCAAAAATTTATGGAAGAAGAAACCGGTTGCATTCTTGTCCCAGGCTGGGCCGACTGCAGATAAGTAGTGTTATCTTCCTTATAAAAATATAAAGGGAAAAAGTTTCACGGTAACTTTTTTTTATTTCACTCTTCTGAGATTTTCTTTTACCAAAGCTCAGCACATCCTATAATTGGAAGCATAAAAAATACATTTAAAACGGGCAAGTTTTAAAGAAATTCAAAACACGACGAAACCTGCATTAGCTAGCATTCGCCACAGATGCAGCTCTGCTCAAGGCGCTATTCTGTGAGGCCGATGCTTTGGAGGCTCTTTTGCTGTGCTCCAGTGTGATTGTTGCATGAAGCTTTTGCCTATTGTTTTGACATAGCTTGGGACAGGCGCAATGTGAGCTGCTTCTTGAGGGGCCCTAACAGACTCACTGAGCTTCTGTCGATATGTCTTTGCACTGAGCACATCACAATTAGTAGCCTCCGTTGAAACTTGTGTTAGAAACTTTAAACCTTCCAATTGCAGTGCTCCTGGGTGCACCCAAACCTGTCTAAATGGCCTGTCGACGTCTCCCCCCCCCCCCCCCCCCCCCTTGTAAAAACTTAAAACGAGAAACTCGATGAAGAAGCCCTCCTGCGGACGAAGAGCTCCAAGTGTCCAGTAGGCCTTAAATTTCTGGTCATGTAAAGCTTTTCCCACTATTGTTATTCTGTAACAAGGTGTGGAAGAGGGTAGCGATTTGACAATATTCTCGCAGAACGTTTGCACCGCTACCTCCTACGTAAACAGTGACAAAGCCAGTATAATGTAATGTTATAGAAGTTAACTAGGGAGTGCATTGTTTCTAATTCCACACTTGGCGATCCACAGAATGGGATGGAGTCAACAAGTTAACAGAGAAGCAAGATCTGAGCACTGCAATGTACATCCCCTTGAAAGTGATTGTCTCGCAAAAACTGATTACGCGGACACCATCCATATACTGGAGCACGGGAGATAACGAAGTAAGCGATGATGACACCATTAAGTTTATTTTTCATTTGTACCCCAGCAAAAGAAAAGGTATACAGCTGCTACGCACCGTTGGTTGCGAGAAAAAAGAATTCTTTTTTTACGTGCTTCCTAATAAAACGTTGCCCCGTTGATCTTCTGAACAGGGAATATATTCAAGTTTCTTATAGAATACTTGAATGACAGCGTTTCTGAAAGCATGCCGTAAATTGAGTGGCTATTTTCCCCTTTCATAATGTCTTCAACGTACACGGAACAATTATTTAAAGGCTTCTAATAAAAAAAAAACATTCCGAGTTAAGAACTTATTGACTTCAGTGGGCGCGAAAGATAAGCAAAACTATCGGATAAATGTTCTGCGGTTCGTAATGGTTTTTTTTTTCTGAAACTTGGAAGTATCTTCTGAAGAACTACGTAATTATGGCCATGACTGGTTGATTACCAGAGAAAGGAGTCAAGTTCTTTTTGATGCGCAATGACGACTACCATTTTTGTTTTTGCATACGTGCATTTCGAGAATCCTAGTTGTCCCCAATTACAGATTTATATGTTGTTCTCCTCAGAAACTCCAGTTTCTTGGTAAAATTATTTTCTTTTGGTAACGGCTCACCTAATGAATTTTTTTTTACTCCAGGAAGACCGTCTTTCGAATACGTTGAGCTAGTAAGAGCCCGGGTGTTTTTAGTCCATGGAAACTAAGCGTCGATTAGGGCCATACCTATATTGCCCCCGCTTTGGGTCTTCCAATAAGGCAGCAGTCATCACTATACTTTTCTTGTTTATATTCCATAGAGGTGGCTATGCGCTGGTAAACACTCCCCGAAGACGTTGCTAAAGCCATTTTAGCGTCTAACCACTATTCCTATAAACCGTGCCGATTCCTGGTGGTAAACTCTCAAGGCGGGCTCTGCATCTCTCATTCTGGGTCAGCGACATTTATTTAAGAATGTCACTGTGCATATTCACAGCTATACTGACAATGTAGTTGATAAAAATGTCACATATAAGCCAGCGCAGATTCTACAAAAGCCAGGTGAGCATGAGGAATGCAGCTGTATTTATTCAGAGGTAATGGCCCCCATTGAACAGCCAGAGTGTCTTTGCTGCTCCACTTTAAACAGCGGAGCTAAATGGCAGTCCTAGTGGCACTCGTCGAAACGTAGTAAAAAACGTCAATTTAACGTTCCGCAGTAAGTGACGCCATTTGCAGCGATGCTTTTGAGGCACTCAAGGGTATATAAGCTCGCATCTGTGAGCATCATCATGAGAGGTAATACTCGGCCGCAATATTGAACCATAGGCTGCGCCATCTTGTCGAGATGTATAAAGCACATACCTTCTTGGGATTCACTGCGCATAGACGGAAGTCGGATACTTACGGACAAATCTTAAATATTTGCGAGTAGAGCCCTAACAGATGCGTCATATATATTTTCTTCCTCGATGACTAAAGGGAAATTTTTGTTCTTCGAATGGTATTTTTCTTCAATTAGGTGCGCGTGCAGAAGTACTCTGTAGCGTCGCCTGTATTTGATAATGTCCATAAAATGCCAATTTTCTAAATCGAATGAGTTTAGTTTACTCAATAATCGGTAAATCAATCTGGTTAATTTTTTTCCTACTACATCACACTAAGCAAACTCTGAGGATGCAGGTAGGACGGTCGGGAATGTGGAAGCCTTTGCCTTCTAAAAGTATGAGAGCAGGGCTTCATCTCTTTATAATCTATTTCAGGATGCAACAAAGACAGGATATTTTTGAGACGAACACAATTGGCAGGTCCAGGGAAGACTTTAGCACCGCAATATAAAGGTTATTGGAGCAAACATATGCAAATTTGCCCTGCCTTAGATGTCGAAGATTATCTATGTTCACTTTACGAGCGTCGAGATATCAGACCTCGTTTCAAATATGTACGTTGTCTAGGCGTACTGATTAAATGGCAGTCTGCCACTAGTGTAAACACCGATAGATCTAAAAGTGCACGCGAAGCGTTTTCCATTCAATGTCTACAGGATATCTTTCAGAACGCTTCAAAAAATAATAAAAATGTGTATTTTAATTTGCGATTTCTGTTTATTGGCTCAAATGATCCACCGAGTGGGCCCATGCTGGAGTTTAGCCATATGCCTGTCACCGCCACCAATTTTTTGTGCCACGTTAACCCATGAAGCTGCTGTGCTTAATCTTTCGATGTTACTTTGGGGTGCATACGTTTTAATGCGGTCGAAAGATTAAAGCAGGCGCGTGTTTGAGGCAAAAACAAATATATGAAAATGTAGCACAAGCTTTTATATTGCTCGAAATGAACGTCTTCTCTAGATGGAATCCCAGCATTGATCACTTGGTTTTGGGAGGCATTTCACATGCTTGTACGACGGGAAATGTTCCCGTGTAATATTCGCGCAGGGTCGCAACAGACTCAAAATCAAGATTCGGTGAAGGGTACTAAATTGCACGTAGAACTAATTTTTATGTTAAAATAAAGCCATATTATGACTAAGGCATACTTCTTATGACTAGTAGCATAATTACAAGAGAGCCACCAATCTGTTTTTGCACATTGGAAGCGAAGGTATTCAACAGTTTTTTCTCTACTTTCTTGAAGGTAACTCCGTCAACCAAGATTTAGTACGACTATAGGGAGTGCTTAAATCCAATAGAAATAAAATCATAAAACAAAACCCTCAGTGAGCGGTGTATTTATGAGAAAACACATAAACCTGCGAGTTGCACGGGTCATGAATAAAACAGAAACGATAGAAACATCCGTTCCGTTTCACTGATCCAACTCGTCGCTACTCTTAGGCGGCTCTTTGGGCGCCGCATTTCATACAACATAT
>JAJIZL010025429.1:37519-105880 GCA_023969395.1 Amblyomma maculatum
TATATGAAGGGTATGATATTTTCTCCCCCGAACACAAGTGAGTGTCAAGTAACTCATAAGATAAAGCGATTGGTAAGTTTTCATGGTGCATCATGCAAGTAATACGGGACACGGATAATAAAAATTCGTTCCGAAGATTTGGAGCTATATACGGAACGCCAGCAGGCAGCGTTGTAACTCCCCGGAAAGCGAAGACTCCCAAGATACTAAACTAGACTTCTTACGTCAATTTGCTTCTGGAAATGCACTGAATAGCTGGAAACAATGAAGCCTGGATGTCTAATTGTGCGCAGTGCGAACCGCTTTACCGTTTCGAACTTAGATTGCCTAATAATAATATTATTAATTAATTCACAGAACAGAAAAGGCGCGGTATCTGTCACCCTTGCTCTGTGGACACCTGAACTGCGCCGTAAGGTAAGTAGAAGTGAAAGTGGAAAGAGAGAAAGAGGACCCATAGTGGAGGGCTACTGGGTAATTTCGACCACCTGGGGATCTTTAACCTGCACTGACATCGCACAGCACACGGATGCCACTTCGCTTCGCCTTCACCGAAACGCAGCCGCCGTGGTCTGGTACGAACCCGGGAACTCCGGCACAGTGGTCGGGCGTCTTACCACTGCACCACGCCGGCGGAGCAGCTTAGATTGCCTAGTAGTAGGTTTCTCAACAGTGCACGCTCTGGGCGTTGCATATCTCGCGCTTTGCTACGTCTGTATTTTCTTAAGTGCGAGTGATAATTATTGCGTCCACTTCCATTAGAAAATGTTTTCTTTAGGAAGAGTGCTCTTGAACGAATTCTGTTCTGCCCCAGCCCCAGTGCGGACGCAGCGAGATAACAATAGTTATCGCGTGTTTCATCTTTTCTGCGCTTTGTTCAGGACAAAGGTGTACAAGAGCATAGATTACGGGAAAAATATATCGAAAATGAATTACTGAAACTTCGTGTGCTCATATGAACGACTATATTAGATTTTTTTCTTCTTTTGCAAATGGAAGCTAGAATTACCGGGAAAGTGATTTGTTAGAAGCCTTCTGCCTCCGTCCAGTAAGTTTCTGTGGTTTCAAGAGAACCCTTACTAGCACAGCTGGTTGTTTAATGATTTACTGTTAGGCTTTCTGCTGCCCCTTCTGAAGAGTTATGAATCTTCCAGCGCCTCATTTTCGACTACCCGTACTCATTCGATCTCCGTGCTGTTTAAAAACCAAAATATTTAGCTCTTCCACAGCATCAGCTGTTTTGAGACGAGTCTCCAGTAAAAACCCATCCTTTGAGTGGATATTTGTCCCTCCCAAAACACACACACACTATAATGTTTCAGTCTAAATTTTAGCTGCGAACACACAAGGGAAGGTGATGCATCTGAGCCTTGGATTTTGATCTCCAGCTTTATTGCCAATGAAAAACGAAACATCAGCTTTAAGAAAACATGTGAACAAATCACTCTGTCGACTCTGAAGACACTGGAATTTTCGGCTATGTATTGCGACAGTCACAGGGAAGAACAAGCTAATCGGTTTGCCGTAAAATGCTAAAACCATTACTTTTTTTATCTTTTGTCCGTGTCACTTTCTTGGTAAATGATCTTTGAAATAGTGATCCTCTTGTTGCATGCTAATCACCCATTTTCTATGCGAAGCCTGCCTAAACAAGAACCGAAGGGATTCCGTTCGCGCTAAATGTTACAAATATGTGGAAAAGCACTTTTTACTCGAAAGATTGCAGTACATGCTTTTCCTGAAGACTGACATCATCAAAAATGATCAACATTTGAATGTATTTCCGAAAATCGAGTATGTCTCTGACGTTGAAGAAATGCAACTCGGCAGCACAAAACATGCTTCTTTAGCTTCAAGTTGAAACAGACTTGCACTTAAAACAAACGGTACATAATGTCAATATTCAAAAAATTTCCGCCCAGTCAAAATGGCCTTCCACTTTGAGTTTTGCCTCTTAGTATGTCTGCAGTGTACCAGGAGTACTGAACTTTGGTTGCTTCTGAAAAGCACAGTGGGAAAGACTGCAGAAAATTTTCTAATGGTACAACTGAATTTCTGTACAATTCTAATAGGAAAGCTGTTGTAAGAACATAACTTTCTGTAGTATCTTAAAAATTATCTGTAGTTGCAACAAAATATTACTACAGGGCTACAGACAATATAAATCTACTAAAGAAAAAACTACCGAACTTGTGAAAAGTACTATGGAACTACAGGAAAATCTGACCTTTACGGCAGAGCTACAGAATATTTTGCATTTTTGACACAATTCTGTAGCTTTTCCCAACTGCGAACAACTGATGGAGAGCCAAAGGCTGTCCTCTTGGTACCGGCCCGTTATTTGTAGATCTTCCCTCCAGATCTTCAGACCTCTCTCAATGTCTTGTGCACTATCTCCCCCCCCCCCTTTAATTGCAATATGAAGATGAAAAGAGTCTATTCGATATTTTGCATAACAATAGTGTCTTGAAATGGGAAGAAAGAGGCATTATTATAAACAAAATTGTTAGTGAGGGGGACAGATGGTCTTTGCATCCACCTAAAGAAATTAGTATCTCATATAACAAGAAGGTTGTTCACAGTGGGAGCCGCATTTGTAGTCTTTGAAAAACGTGAGGATGTTATCCACTGAGCAAAATGTACACTTCCCTCGTATAGCAATAATTTTAAAGCAGGAATAGAAATATAAAGAAGCAATAAATTATATGAAAGATCGGACTCAGACAAAACACTATCGCATTTTAAAAGACAATTAATTAACCATAGACGGATTACGTAACCACGATAGCAGTGATTGTGTTATACAATTATTAGAGACGACCTGGTAATTGAAGCCACTGCTTGCAAAATCTATTCTACATACGTCGAGGCTCATCAAGGAATAATAGGAAATAAAATCGCGGATAGAATAGCCAATAAATCAAGATTTCAAAGCCTATTTATCTAGCACCCAATAACGAAACATATTATTAAGAGAGAATTGTATAAAAAATCATTAAAGACGTGGGATCTAATGTGTAAACAACAGGAGTCAGAAGCATATAGTTATCAATGGATTCCAAGTAATTAAAACTTACCTAAATCTTTCCCAACAAATTATCTCTGTTAATCTGTTAACAAGTAATAAGTAGTCAAGGACGCTTTTCCTTTTATCGAAAAAGATTTAACATACAAGAAAGTGAAAAATGCATTTGTACAAACACCGCAATAACATTTTATTATTATTTAAAAGACTGTATCTATGTTAAATAACAAATCGGGGTTTGACTCAGGCTCTTTATTTGCAAGACAGAGAGGCTACCCACTGGCCAAGAAGATCTGTTAGTTCAATCATGTTCAGAAAGCGACCTAAATGAATTCGGTGCATGTGGTCATTGACACAGCGGCGTGAGGGTGTATTCCGATGTTAACTGTGCATCTTTGTTTGTTGCATTATCATATAAAGCACGCTACTTTTTCTGTTCACTTTGGCGGGGGCCGAAATTTGTTCATTGTATTGTATAGTGTGCTTTGATGTTAGGACGTGTTGTAAACGCTGCTGTGGCTTTCAATTTCACTGCATTTCCGCATTTTACTAGGTGCCAGGGTCGAGCTCTGGTGCCTTCTCTGTAAAAAACGAAAGAGAAAACTGAGACAAAAAATATTAGGAGTTTGTTAGGTAGAAGTAAATGATAATATAAAAAATTTGGAGGACGCTTAAGCTTCGCCTTCAAGAGTGGAACGCGATAGCGTTATTACATCGCAGGGGACGCTTTCCCAGCAGAAGCGCTACGGCGCAGCGATCACGTCAGAGGCGTCCGGCATCAGACGCTGCACCTAGCAATCGTGCTGTGAGCGGAAAGAGGAGCCGCGTCGCCTAAACACCACTGCTCGAGTGACACATGCTGGATATTGGAAGGGGAGAGAGCGAGAAAACTTATTAAACGCAAGGGTATTGGGGCATCCTCGCACCGGTACCCGCGCGGCCCGAAGGGGAGAAGCGGGTGAGCGAAGATAGTGATCTAAAGAAAGGAAAGACGCTTGATTTTACAACCCGTGAGGGTGCAAGGCGAAACGTCAGGGGCGAGTGACGCGCCACGTGTCCGGGCAGCGCCGCACATGGAAGTTGCTTTTTATTTATGAAGTGCATGCCGGGATTTATCGCTCACGGCCAACGACGCCGACGACACCGGCTTTTCTGCGACACGAGCTCCTTAACGCTACCGCGTTAAAAGCATTATAGCCATCAAAAGCAAATGCCGTAGCGTGTAGAAAAAGAAACGGAGGTAGGTGTGTGTCGCTGTTGGAGCTTACCTCACGTTAAGCAGGTTGTAGCGAATGATAGCGAAGAAAGGTGAACACACATATTTCATTAACGCTACCTTGTTTCACTCTTAAGGCGGAGCTTAAAGGTATTCAACGTTTTTTTTTTTTCAGTATTAATTTTCTGTTTGAGGAACTTGAACACCTCATGCCAGTCCATATTATGCACTGTAGATTAGGCTAAAAAAAACAGATGTTCAAGCCATTATGCGCCGTAAGCCGACATTAAACGAGAGTACATTCTGTGCTTTCTAGACACAAACGTTAGCCGAGGCTGAAAAAAATTATTGCATGAAAACAAAAAAAAAAATGAGACGCTTTTATCCCGCCAGCGATTGTAGTAGAGTAAGAAAGTGTCGCACCGTCAAATTTGAGGCATGGGCCGAGTCTAGTTTGTGTATGGCCGGAGTCTGTTTTGAACGAGAATTATTTTCGAATTGAACGAAATTAGTTAAGCGGTGGAGCAAAAAATATTTTGGGCTAGCCCAAGTTGATTTTCCAAGTGGGCCGAGGCTGTGTCGAGAACGCTGTAAAACTATTTTGAAGATGTGCAAATCCGACCTTATCAAAGCTGAACTGGACTTACCGAAATTCAGCCAAATATCGTATATCTGTTCAACTATGACATGCTTGACATTTCCTAAGTATTCTTGCATCGCCATTCGTCTCCTGCATGGCAATTGCTATACTCTGTATCACTTGTGGCGTGGCCATACCTACACATTCCCCACAGAGTCCAGCTTAATCACCGCGTTCTTTCCTGGCATGCATCTGCGACATGTCAGTACATAAGTAGAAAAATGTTTTCACACCAACAGGAGCAATGCTTTCTATATGCGCAGATTTGAAGGATGGCTCCAGCTGGTAGCCATTAGTAGCCAATTCAATGACATACGGTTGAAGGGGAAGTTTTAGAGACAGATTAACTTTTACAGGCTGTTGTGGCAGGTTGAAGTGCCCCTTTGCATCAGCAGTTAGCTCATACGCAATTTTTTACCACGAGTGTAGCGCGAAGGCCATGTTGCAGGAGACCTTCAGAGCAATTTTACATGTGCAGTATTAATAGAAACTTGGGTACTACGTTTATAGATATCAAACTATGCTAAAGTCTAAGCTTTGTTGTTTTCGTAAAAGTTACCTCAGAACGGTTATTTTGTGTAAACATTCGCATATAACAGTTTTTATTTTTATATTACTCTTCAGAAGTTTCCAGACAACAGTGTTCCTGCAGAAAATGTATTCTGCAGAAAATGTATTCGGAACTGGCCAGAAATAAAAAAAATTACAGTTTAGAAGTATTCTTGAAGTTTTTCCTTCCCCACCTATTACATTTTTCTCACTCCTGGCCTGACTTTGTCCAAGTTCAGAATTGCAACATTCCTGTTGAGATTAAATTCCAGACTCTTTTCACTTACCAGGAAGAAACTTCTCCTTGCTTTCAAATCTCTTCAGCGGAGCAATAGCGTATCGCATAGGCATGCCATGCACACGCACGGTCCCATTGTTATGCTTAAAATGTTTTACACCTCTAAAGATGTCCACTGAAATAAATAAAAAGCGAGTTGCAAGGGCTCACGTCTGCACGTAACGCGCACCTCTCTACTCTGAAAACTGGAAATTTATTTGTCAACAAACATTCGCTTTGTGATCAGCGCCGAATCGCTCGACCTTATTGAGGAAGAAAAATGCCCAGTTCTTCGCAGCTGCCGACAAAACTGAGTCAAATGCTTCTGTTCTGCTCTGCGTCGCTCACTGAGATTGTAAACTATTCACACTATTTCCGTATTTTCGGCCGAGTTTACCGATCAGTCCCTTCGACGAACCGCAACTTATTTGCTTTACTGTGGTACCAGTTTTTATTAGTGTACGCGTGTTGCGAATAATTATGGCACATATTGTAAAATGCAAGTTTTAAGAAAGAAAGGCATGTCGAATATCATCACTCTATGTTCGCGTGCCTCAGAACGACAGCAGCGCTTCCCATCGCACGGCATCGCACTTTCGTTGCAACAATACAAAGAACTCATATGAGTGGCCGTGAAGTTCGGTTAACAAAGCATTTTACTTTGCACCTCCCTCAATGCACGCGCAGAGAAAGATAAGGAAAGCTATGCTCGACTGGTTGCCATGAGTTTGATCTCAAAGCATTCAAAAATAGGCGCTGCAGATCTAAGGTGGATATTTGGTCCACTCACTGCGGACGGAGTTCGTTCCTGTTTATCTCCCTCCTTTTCTCCAAGCGACTACTAACATGGTCTTCGAGTAAGTTACCACACCTATTTCGACAGGTAGCCAAAGGTTTAAAAACGAAACGACGCATCAAGTTTTCTTAGGAAAGAAGCCCGTTTTCATCGGAACGAAGAGAAAATAAAGCACATTTTACGTAGTAACCAGATCCTAGAGCTGCGCCTTTCAACCTGCTGAAGTCTTCAGGTATGATTGAAGTTCAACCAGAACCCAATCTCGAAAAGGGAACTTATGTTCTTACCATCGATGAAAAAAGGCGAGATTGTGGCAAGAAATTTCATGTTAGTTCTATCCTGGATTCAAAAAATAGCGCTATTATTTTCTGTTCGAATCGCATTCTTTAGCAGAGCGCGTTTGAGACGCCATGCATTGCCGTCACTTTAATGTTTGTTCAACTGTGTGTGAACATTCAAAGACTATAGCCATCCGGTAGAGCAGAGATGATGGCTATATAACAAAGGTTTTATTTTTGAGCTGAAAACTTTGAGCTGAAAACGTACTATGTTTTGCAGATCTGATCGACGTTTACCCACATTTTTACCATGAAGGTACGGAAAACCTAGGTCCGCTCTGCGACACCGAATCTCCACCTCGACTGTTTTGCAGGAATTTTCCTGCGTCCATTAGTTCAAGCTGCAAAATTAACGATATCGATGGTTTTACAAAATTCTTTTTAAATCACAACGTTGTTATGAGACGCATTCACGAGCACACTACACGTAGCAGTTTGCCGCGATAATCGAAAACTCTTTGAGCACAACTCGTGTCTCGTTTCTGGTGCTCACTCATTTGCCGTCAGGCGAGCCATGCAGTCGCTTGGCGTTGCTAAATGCCTCGTAATAGGCAGCCTTTTTACAAATTAGTTTTTCGACCTCGCATGAGAATTTTCGCATTCATGATCTCTTAAGCTTTCCCTTTTGCCATGATGTATTCCTTCACACCTCTGTGCATTTTTTGTTTGTTTCGCTGCGTATAAATGTTGCCCTGCTTTTAGCAATTCTGGTGTTATTGTCAGTATAAGAACACTTAGCTAACCATTGAATCAGGAAGGTTCTTTAAGGCAAGAATCTACAATGCGTGCATATAATTCGAAGCTTTAGGACACTTAACTCGAAGGAAGCAAGCTAGTTGCTTGGTAGTCGCAGTAGGTGCGAAGCATCTATTACATTTTTTTCTAGATGCGTGCGCTTTCTCGGTGCATAGGCGGGGGTTGATGTCTGCGTGGACAGCACTCTGCTAGCTTCGTGTTATATTACTAGTCAGTCTAATATTGATTTCCCTAAAATTTAATTGGTAATCACAAGTCCACAACGCGAAAGAAGATAATTCCAGGAAATTGTGTTTGAGCCTTGAGGGGTTGCTTTACCATGAAGCCAGAGGAGAAGCAATTGACAACTAACCCTCAAAAACACCTTTAACAACAACGTAAAGGAATTTCGAAGCTTAATTCAAGATACTTGAAGGCAAGTACTCGTGGATTCATGTAGTCACCGAAATAACGTGCTAATGATGGCAGTAAATTAGAATACTTCAAGAATGTGTTCATTACATGCAGCAATTGCTTGATTTCAGGCGCTCACTCCATTTCAGTGCAAATAAATCGTATAAATATGCCGTTGCCGGCTTTTATTTTATATCAAAACAGTCTATATGAAGATACCTAGATCTTATTCTAACATGAGTTAGCGACAAGCAACCACTTTGTAATGCACTATGACAGTTGCTTTGAACAGCTTTATGCACAGAAGGTTACATTTAAATCTAGCCATCTTTGATGCAGGCTCGGTAATTGTAATTACAAATTAAGTAGCGAATAATCAGATTATAAGGATCAGCTTGGGCTTCGATCCGGCACGAATATTAATCTTATGATGTTGCTCAGCGCTTAATGGCCATTTTTTGGCGGCGCTTACGGATGTGTTATCTTTATATCAATAGCTCATTGAAGAATTTGTGCCAGTAATGCTCAACATATACGAGCTGATGAAGCCATGTTTTTATTTACAATGTGACTCATGTGCGTCTAGTCATCACCTTACTTTTGTAAAGATATCGCACATATTTAATGCATTGTCGGAAGTATGCTTAAGTGCTCCCGTGATAGAATTTAAAGAGGTGGTAATGTATTCTTCAGTTTTATTCACAACGTCCGCATAGCAATGGCATTGTCGTTTTATGTTTTTTAATAAACAATTACAGCTTCTCCAGTGAAGCCGAGAAGAGTATTCTTGTTAATGGTCAATAGCGTTTATAAGTGTTGTAAGCAACTGACTGCTTTTAATTTAGTCAAGTTTGCAACCGAAGGTCCTCGAACTATCGAAAAGAGGGAAATTCACATACAAGACATCTCCATCAGTGACACTTACGGCAAAGGATTTCTCACTGCTCTCTAATTGACGCTGATTATTTTTTTAATATTAGCAAGGCAGTAAACACAGTTAAAGAAAAAATACTGCAGAACAGAGATGCATCGTAAGGATGCGTTCATCAATATGAAGGCACTCCGCAAATATCTTATATGCCACATTTTGCTAACGTTGCTCACAGAGACAATTTTTGAGAGTTCATTCTAATATTCGTGTTATGGTATATCATGTCACCCATTTTTTACTCTTATGTATCACTTAACTCGCCATTGAAGCAGCAGGATACTAAAAATTGTTGTTTCTCAAAGAACTGCAGTTAGCAAAAAAGAAAACAAATACAACAGAGCTCAATTCAGCCACTCTGAATTCACTTTTTTCGCCTCGACTCAATCCTGTGTTGTGATGTATCGAGGTGTAGATTATTGGTACAGTATTAAGAAAAATATTGCTTTCAAGCGAAACAAATGTGTTTAAATAAAGCTTTTTTGCGCAAGCAAAAACATCTCTAAAGGGTAACTCTTAAACATGCTGTGGTGTTGTGAAGCGTGGTGTCTGCAATAAGACGAAGATTGCACCGATAAAGTAAGTTACAACATGCCTTCAAGCTCAGAAACACAGCTTTGCTTACAAGTTCTCTGGGAACAAAGGCGATGTCTGAGCTCTTAAGTTAGAAACTAGATTTAGGGGGGGGGGGGGGGTAATTGCGTACCTTGTCTCTACGATCGACTGGTCTTCGGGGCTGTTCAGTGTGGAGGGCTCAAAGTACGGTAGTAATAATAATACTAAAGCATGGTAATTATTGTGTTGCACTGCCCTGTGTAGGCAACGAATAATCGCAGGCAGTGAAAACGCCTTTCCCTTCGTTTTCATCTCCACCTGCGTGCGTCCGTAATCTCGATAGACCCAACAATAAGAGGCGATGTCTCTATGAATTACGTTGTCTAAAGGAAAAACTCCAGCCATTCCTATTTCCGGCAGTTTTACCTCTTGGATTTTTGAGCATGCCCAGGTTTTTGTATTGTTTCTATGGAGCTATAGCAGGCCCCATTTTCAGCTTCGACATTTGGGGGTCCTCTTCTATACATGAAATCTGAGCATGCAAGCTACTGTAGTAAACAAATAATGCAAATGTCCGCAGATTTTCTGCTTGCAGAATAGGCTGAGGTCTTCACGTTTCATTTGATACGCTAGAATGACTGATTAGACCTATCACCTGACGACAGCATACTGCTTCAGCTTACTTTTTAGCTGTTGCAAGCGTTCCTAGCGTCATGCGAACATTGAATAAGAAAATTTAGGTTGCTCCTCAGTAGTTCGCATTTCATCCGCGTGTTTAATTGCTGTGAATGTTCTGCAGCGTGCATGAGCTACTTTTTTTTATTTGCACCGTGTTTGTATACTATAAACTACGTGACCCTCATTGTATTTTTGAGCTTCATCTTAGAGAAGTGTATCTCGTTTTCAGCGTTAGCTATTCAGATCTGTTAACAGTTGGGTACCCCGTGTCGGTAGTAGTAGCAGTAAAAACATTAAGCACTGCTCTATAGCCAAACATACTAGCATATATGTGTGTCACTATGAACATATTTGCATCTACAGATATGGGATTTGAAAGAAAAATTACCTCTACAGCAGTTGCAGAATCCAGGGCTACAATGGTGGCCGTGAACGCTGACGTTCAGTGCGGAATGGTTATTCAACACTGTAAAAGTCAACCACAAACTTTTTCTGAGACCACTGCCGAGCTTTGAGATAGAAATAAGACCACGGGCGTGCAGAAGGTTCAAACGACGACCCACATTTTTTCAAAAGCACTAAGCCTGAAACTAATCGGACCTTTCAAATTTCGGACCGTCGTGGGAGAGTAGGAGAGAAAGCAGAGCTGCGCTGTGGAGGACAAATCAAGGGCGCTCGCCATACATGACGTCAAAGGTTGTGCATCTGATGAGACAGCACTCGCATCGCAGGTTATAGGGGAATCTGGCTTCATGTTTCTTGGTTTAGCATGGAGGCTAATGCAAGAAGCATGAAGGATAATAGCAAGCATCACCATATAAAACACTGTGCTTCACCACAATGTTCCTTTATTTTTGAACTTAAACTGTCTTTGATTTCGTTTTACGGTTTCCCGCTATCTATTGTGCACATATGATTAGATCTACCTATAGAATAGGTTATATAAGTCCCCGATGTAAAGGTTTCATGCATAGAATGTCGCAGAATTTCGAAATGTACGGCTCTCAGTTTCAATGATACAGTGCTTAGGGCGCTCGAAAGCTGAGTTTAATGGCGAAGATTTCATTCCAGCGACGGCGACCGTATTTCGATGTTGGAAAAATGCATGGTTGCCATCTACTGTGCGATGTTGCAACACATTGAAGATCTGCAATTCAGAGAAATCACTGGTGCCCTTCAACATGGCTTTCTTTGGAGGCTATTTAGAAGCCCTCCAGCGTAGACTCGATGCGTAGGCCAAATCGACTTGCGTAGGTGGCATGGATGCGCAACCTTCAGCGTCTAAGGGGCTTCCAGCAATACCACCTAAAATGGCCATGCACTCTTGATGATTGTGAAAGGCCAATGCATCATCTACGATGGCGAAATCGGCGTTTGAACGTCGTCGTTTACGTGAGATGTTTTTTTTTTTTAGAGAGAGTCCATCTTTAGAGTTTTCAGAACACCCAGGAATTCTCGGTTGCGTGCTGCATTTAGTTTTTCTCTATGAGAGGTTAGCAGAGAAACACCGGACGTGTTTGTTGTGAGGCTGGACTCTGAGGCGCGTTTTGGCGAAATCACAAAGCGGTCTTCACTTGACGTCAGCTCCGCGTTCCAAACGATAGCGGCAGAAGCAGTTAGATTGATGCAAAATGCTGTGCCGCATTTTACCCCAGAGGGAAGTTTCTTCATTTGCATCAGCCACTGCCGCCTTAGCGTGACCGAGTTTCTGAGGAGAACAACTGCAAGTAGATTTAACGTTTCGTAAACCTCACGTTTCCCAATTAAGACCGATGATCGGAGGCTAACTTGCAACGCAAAGATGTACTGCATGCGCTGGGGTGCATTATGGCGGTGTGATGTGAGAGTGGGACGTTCTCTGTTGTACTCTTTCAATCCACGAAGGCGGAAAGATTGATCTCAAAATGGCATAGAAGAGAAGCGTAATGTTGCCTGCTCTAAACTTCCGCAGTAGCGCGCATTGTTTAAGCTGCCTAGTCTGCAGTGAAACGACGCTCACTTGTCAGTGACGAGAAATACATATGTAGATGCCTGAGAATATTCAGACAAGCGATGGAGAATGAAAAAAGAACAGGAAAAAATCTCAGCAATAGAGTTCTTGTAGGAATACAGCAAGTGAAACGACTGTGAAACTGGATGTCCCGTAAAAATTCGATTGCTATTTGCAACTTGATCAAATTTCTGTACGCATGGCGTGGACAACTTTATGTGATGAAAGTAAAGGCGCCATATAAGCATTTCAAGAATTAAATTATGTACCTACAGGACCATCATCAGCCCCATAAATTATCTCTACATGCTATTCATTTGCTTAAAATGTAATAGACGCTAAATGAAATATTGATTGATTGTTTATTTTTTTATTTATTTATTACTCAAAAAAATGTCTCTTAGTATGTGTTTTGTATTTATGAATATATGCGGAAACGCATAAATGACATCGTCATAGAATGTTTTTTGCGCCTGTGTAACGCTAAGTGTGCCCTCATTCCTGGTTCAGGAGCCCTCTCCAAGAGCTGCAGTCGTTCTCATTCAGGGTTTGAGGGTTTGCACATTTTGGCCAAGGCGTACTTGCTCCATTGAAGCGATATCACCGTAATCTGTTCTGACATTCCATGTGGACTGCGGAATCAGGTTAGTCCGAAACTGTACCTAGTAATTAAAGAAGCCGTTTTTAGCACCAGCTATCTCCTAATGCACCAACCTAAGCATTCGCTATCATGCCACTGGACATGCCTCGCATAGTTAGCTGTTCACAGGTAGAGAAAATGGGGATGATGGCTATGAGATTTAAATATAACGAATTTAGTTGTTATATCGGGCCACTAACTGACACTCCACTAATTGGAACTGACACGAACCTCATAGTGGGCTTCTTTCGCGCCAATTCTAAATTACGCCATTCACGATTCCATACTTTTTAAATAGACGACATAGATATATGCACTGCCTATCTGTAAGGTTATCTTGTCGCAGCTTTCCTAGAAAGGTCAATATAGATATATGCAGTATTGGCGCTCACACGAACATCCTAGTGGGCTTCTTTCGCGCTAATTCTAAATTACGCCATTCACAATTTCATACTTTTTAAATAGACGACATAAACCCATGCACTGCCTACCTCTAAGGATATCTTGTCGCAGCTTTCCTAGTGAAGGTAGATACACTGAACACGTAATGCATACGCTTAACGTAGACAACGGCTACTTTTAAACAAGCGCCCATTAAGAAGGAAGGTTTGCTTCAAGAAGTGAGCTGTGCAAGACGTATAAGTATTGGCTGGAAGTCAATAACCTCCCTTCTATGTGTTGCCTTGAAATCCAAACATTGAACCAAGTTTGTTACAAATGTTGCACGCTTTGTATTTTTCACTCTAGCCAACACTTTTGTTTTCTCTTTGCAACAAGCTGGACTAAGGAAAAAATCTCCGTTTGTTAAGTTTCTTTACAGGCTCTGCTTTTAGAATTACTTCCAAAGCTGCTTTATTTGAAATTCACGGTTTTTTTTACGTTATTTAGAATACCATGCAGTGCCCCCATAATGCCACTGACGACAATAAGACAAAAGCATAAAACCCTCAGGGATCTGCGACCTCGTATATGTACATTTTTGACCAAAAGGGGACGTGAAAAGTATGCCACTCGAATAACTGCCATCGGAAGCTCGCATGGAAATTTCGGCAGCTTATTCTGGTTCCAAAGTCACGGCCTGGTATATAGAGAACCTCCTGTGCTTACAAGCATGAGGCTTACCAATTCGACTGCCACAGCATATTTTTGCGTCTTACGCTTCCTTAGGACACGACATGGCGAGGGTCCGCAACCAACCCCCTACCCAGTGGTAAATGGAAATATAGACGGAAAAATACCATCTTGATTAAAAACGTTCGAGCGTCAAGAACTTAACTCTAACCAAGGTCCGAAATTTTAGTATCCTTTGAAGGGCTCAGGAAATCGTTGGATTAAAGGTGTAGTATTGCGAATTTTATATTACTATTTCTGTAAATCTTTCTTTTTTCCTTCCCAGGTATGCCCCTGCAGCTTGGACTCAGGATTAAATTTTTCTTTAAAAGAATAAGCGAATAAATTCCTCGATCCTCACGGTGCCCGTGCGTGAAGCGGATGCGCAATAATCTGCTGTAGGCGATGCGCAAATTTAAATATTACGTAAAGTACAACCGAAGCATCTGAAAGGCATAGCTTCTGCGTGTCTTAAATCAATGTGGCATCTATTCAAGCACTCTACTCCTGCACCCGTCAGAAAAGATGAACGTGCGAATTTCTTGAATAGAAATGTAAAACCAAAGAAACAAAAAATACTTGTTTTCTGTTATATATAAACTAACGTCTTTCCAGTGGACTAATATTTTGTAGTTTATTTCGGCGTAAATCTTTTTGATAAGCTTCCGTCGGGCACTTCGTAGTTACTTCGAAGTAAATTTAGAGAGCGCAGTGTATAAAGACCGAGGCGGAAAACTCGGCGCAAGTTTTGGAACGGGTGTTTTCAAAGAGCAGCGCTGCGAAAATTAAATAAGCTACGCCGCCTGCTCCACTCTAGTAGCCTGCTGCGGAGCGAATGGTGGCGTTCATATAAGGGAGGTATACTTCAATCGGCATTTCAAAACTTGTGGCAATCCTTTCTTCAAATATTTTGGCTTGCTCCATAGGCATCCATGCATTATGCGCTAGAAGCATGGGGCAGCGTGCATTTCTACAACAGCATAAGAACACCAGCCGCTGCTTTTTGATGTGACCTTGTTTATCTCGAATATCTCCATGCGTTTAACATTAATATGGGGAAATTATAACATCAATGTACAATGTTAGAAAAGCGTATATAGTGCATCAGACTGATATTTTTTAATATCTTCATCTTGTCATCGTACATTCGGGGAGGCAAACAAACAGATGGCTGATTTTATATTTTTAAGCCGGCAACATTAGAGTCCACGCGAGCAGTAATCCTGATTAAAACGGTGCTTTTAAATAATTTAATTGTTCGCGGGGTTCATGTCTTCGAAATGCCACTTGGCACGGATGAGGGTTATCTGGTAGATGGTGGGTGACTTCACGAGAACACGTAATTAGACAGAGTTGCCAATTGCTTTTGCAGATTCTAATTGGCAGGCGGTATGGCTGAGAGCTGTTTTTTTTTTCGGAGAAGTGTACGTCACGCTACCAAGTGATATAGACGAGTTGGCAGATATGAGGTGGTTAAATGGCCTCTCTGACAGGTGTAGTGATCGTTCGGCTCGTAATATACCAGGAGTGATGAAATGAAAAAAAAAAAAAACTGCGACATTGGCTGCACCGGGGTGCAGTGACAGAAGCATGCTGCAGATAGAATGCTTTCAATGCTATAAGATTTCATTTGTAGACTGGCCTAAGGGTCTCTCTGTTTGTTGGAGAACAGAAAATTGAAGATATTTAAAGTAGGAAAAGGGACACGATAAAAACCAGGTGTCTCGAATATTTACTTCGATAGTGATACATCTGTGTAATCATTTAAGATGCATCGTGAAAATTATTAAGGTATTGTGTACAGTATTCTGATGCTCAGTAAAATATTTTGTTTAAAGCTACTCCTTCAGTCGCATCGAGTTTCAAAGATTTCCGTAGAAATCCGTTGTGTGATGGTTTCGGCTATTCCTTCATAAACAAGTTCCTGTTGAAAAAGCGCTTGTAGATAATTTGAGTGAATAAATCAAACCATGGGACAAAAAGTTAATACATAGAGCGTATGTTCTAAGCTGCAAGCGTAATTTTCAGAATAATTCTTCCATTCGATAAGTCTCCATACTGAATCTTTCTTTAGTATCACTCATTCCGGTTGGTCGTCGAGAATACTGAACACATAAGTTCTCAAATTTTGTACGTGGTATACCAGGAACGTATTTGTGCTTTCAGTTTTTCCTTTCGCTGTATATATATATAAAGCGAAAGGAAAAACTGAAAGTGAGACAACATTCCCAGAAGAAAATAACAGATTTCAAAAATTAGGCACGAAATTTATTGTACGAGAAAAGGCACCAGCTGTTGTACAGATTAGCACGCATTTCGGAAATGAGATCGAATGCTTAGAACTAATTCATAGCAAGAACGTGGCTATTGCGTTTGCTCCTAGACTGATCCATTCATTCAATTGCTCGTCACCACAACTACGAGGTATGGAGAAACAAGCTTGGTATGAGACATTGTACCAATAGTCACCTGAGCCGCTACACTGTATTTTAAGTGCCTGGTGCAACCTACATAGCATCGTTGATGCCCCGCCCGGCCGGTGCAGTGAGAGGCATGCCGAAAGACGGTGCTGTAATAAAACTTAGTGTGGAGGCGGGAAAAACGCGTTATACCGTAAAGCATATCTGAATGCACTCAACATTGGCAATAATGTTTCATTCTGCAAAGTTCACTAGACAATATAAAGGCCGAGATCGTCAGCCCTATTCCGCAGTATTCTAGGGATTTATAGCAAGCAGGGCATATTGCAAAATACAAAACTCTGCCACTAAGTAGTCGTCAAAGCGCCAGCCTGATCTCGAAATCTTTTCTTTGTTATATACATTGACAAGAGGAGGAGTCTGAAACGTTTTCTGTCGGAGTGCTTTTTGTAATGTGTAGCGTCGATTGTGTCTTACTGTACTTTTTTTTTTTCATCATGCATCAAGATTTGGTTCTGCGCTGCCCTGATCCCCCCCCCCCCCCCCCCCCCCCCCATCGGTATATTATTTAAAATATTCAAAACTAAATCTTATATTGTTTCTTTGGCTTCCTCCATTGTTTCGGCATATCCCTGTACTGCTTTTTAAAAAGAAATACATTTCTATTTAGCGGTGATGTTTTGAGATGCGCACAATTGCTTCAAAGTTGTTCACAATCGTCTAAACTTCACTCTATATCACACTTGAAAAGTGCTTCATCAGCGTTAAACTGGACCGTGTGCGATGATGACTGGCCTCGCTGAACGAACTTTCGGCCATTGTCGTACTATAGTCATTATGTTTGTTGCGGTTCTTAGTTAGCCATTAAATAATTTAGACTGCACTATAATAAATCTTTGCTTGTGCTATCAAGAGACACACGAGGAAATATCTTCATTCAAAAATCTACATTATTTGATCTGTAAATTATTTGAATGCTCTCAAAACTTTGCAGGATTAACTCCTTTTCGAAAGCTTGGCTGTCAGTAGCTCTCAATGACGACATCATCCGCGGTGGCTAGGTAGGAAAATGGGAAAACGTTCTGGCACTAGGAACGGAACAAATACTAAATATGACCTGTCCCATTGTTGCATTTCCTTCAGGCAAAAAAACGTTGGCCACGTTGAGTGTCATTGAGCCGCGTTGTTTGTTAATGTGTAATAACTAGTGTACGCATTACTGTGCACTCACCACCAGATAACCACTCTTTAAATGTTCTCCAAGGTCATGCCAGTTCTTCTCAGTTCCGTTCATTTAGAGCAAATAAAGTACCCCTCAATATTGGCATTTTACAATTCTTTGTAGGCTTTGCGAGAGGAAAAATCAAAGCGCTGTCCAACATATGTGTCCTGGTGAGTGAAAGCCTCAGAAACCCAGTAACAGTCACTCGTTATATTTCTTTAATCTCTCAGGTCCAGGACAAGCATCTGGAATCTTTCGTACAGCACTCGTGAACTGCCGAAGGTATTTTCAGTTAACTCAGTGCCAATATCAATTGAGCGCCCCTCACCTCTGACTAGGAAAACGTCTATGATTACAGGGTGTTAAATCTTCCGCGCCCTTGCCGTTACTACGAGAGTGGAAATGATGAAATGCCGCCCACGCAGAGCTGCGGGAGCATGCGCATTCGGATTTGTTGCCGTCTTAGCCTGGTGCATTTCAAGAATTAAAAACATCTTGATCGAACTAGAGTCCTAGAACTGTCTTTGGGCGTCCACTAATGTCCCACCTTGAACACAGGGATCCACATCACTTCATCAATGATGGCGCCGCAATGAATGAAATTGAGAGGGATGCCAAGCGCGAGATCAGCGCGAAGGTTCCCTTAACCTTTTTGTTTGGCATGGTGGCACATTCCCTGAATGAAAGAGTGTATGCAAGCGGGTACGCCGCAACAAATTCAATACACCGCTGTCGGATGTAGTACGATTCCTTCACGAATGCGCTGATGGTAGCGACAATCCTCGCCCTCGAAAAGAGGCATACATCAGTAGGCTCTAGAAACGTCGCGCTGCTGAGCTGCTGATCCTGACGGGCTCCGCAATCTATGGCAGTAAAATATAAACTGGAAAAATGGGGGCTGGCCCCGCCGTGCGTTCTCCTTGCACTGTCGCATAACCGCCCCTTCCGCGTTCGTGCAGAACTCTCGTGCTCCAAATGCGGCGCGTCAGAGTCTATAAATTGAATTTGAATAAGGTTGAAAGGTTCGTTGACAAAGTGCACTCTGAAGCAGACGGCAAACAGCTATAATACACGAGTGGACACGATGAGCGGACTTCGTAAGTTAGTGATCAGTTTGCATTAGTCGCGTCCTTTGTATTAGTCATTTTAAGTGATAGCCAACATAGCTCGTTCGATAGAAAAGCCGCTAGCGTAGTAGCAGTAGTATACCGCACCACTTGTCGGAAACAAGGGGGTTGCGCTTTCCGTCACTATTCTTTTTTTTTTTTTGGACTCAGACGCGGCATCATACCTATTCTTAATTATTACTGCTTGATACAATTTTTATAACTGTTTTGAGAATACCAGGTTTTCTGGCAATCCATGTCTCCTATTTTGTAGTTTTTATTTACCATAGAGGCGCGTCTAATGCATCTCAAAGAAAAAAGTAAAGGCAATTTCAACGACGGTATGTGTAAAGGGGATTCAGCCGGCACCGTTTTTTTATTCTGGGTTGTATACGTCGCCAAAAAAGGAACCTCTGTGCAAGCGAGAAACGAAGCGTGAAATACTCAAATACATCTGGGGCTCCATAAGGAGGATATCTTCCGCAACTGAGTACCAATAGAGACACGGAAGCACTTTCTTATCCTCGTTTTTGACGGCCACCGGAAGCGGAGATGAGGCGGAAATGACCGGAGACCTAGAAATGTTTTCTTCAGCAGTAGCCGTTCGTTCACTTTCCTTTCCTGGACATCGCTCTGATCACAAAAGCCGGTGAATGCATCTATATTGATCTGCACTTTTTCTTTTTGCTTTCACCATTTCGTTTTAGTTCGTCATCATGTTTAGCTTAGGCCTTCATAGCGCTTTTTATGCTTATCTACGTTTATTCTTCCAGTGCTATCGAAAAATTGTTGTTTCGCGATTCATTGTCTATTTTTAGTTTATATATCATTGTTATGCTCACAGTAAGAGATCACGTTTCCCATCCGCCTTGACCCGCACCGTCGTCATCAATCCACCAGGCACATGGGCACAGGAGCAAAACAATGACATGCAGTCCAGCAGTGCCGAATCGTGATGCGTAAGCGTATGCTTAAGGTATGTCACCACCTTTTTGAAATGTTTTTAAAATTTTGACCTTTAAATTTTTATTTCACGCTGACCTTATAAAGCATCGTTTTATATGATATTCAAAAGCAAAAAAGAGTTTAAAAAGTGATGCTAGAATTTGTTATTGACAAAAAATGATCCAAACATGGCTGTTACGCAAACATTCATAACTAGCCAATGGAGTACAGAAATTATAAACTTTTTTTGGCACAGAGTTAGCCAAATAACCAGGCTGTACAACTAACTAGGATCTTTGCCATCCGATAATTGGGAATCATGTTATACAAAAAATTACAGAGAAAACAAACAAATGTGTCATTTTTGTTTGCATTCCTTGGCATAAAACATGATTACATCAAAACTTACCATTCGGTTTCATTCATCCTAGTTCATTGCATAGGTTATTAATAGAGAAACGAGTGTGCAAAGTTTCATTGAAAAATGTTCCTTCAGTTCAAAGTAACAACTGTTCGCACAACAAGAAAGGGCAAGAAATCAAGTTTTGTGAAAAACACGAATAAAAACAGAGACGTTAGTAGCGTCATGCACCCCCCTTGCGGAAATTTAAGAAATATTTAAAAAAAAACAAAGCCTTACAAATTGCCTTTAAAAATCTTTTACATATGAGACTAAAACATAACAGAAAAGTTTCAATATGCTCCGTAGATTATTGTTGAGTTCTCAGTTTCTGTTACCAAACCACATCAGTTTCGGTTTCGGAACTGTTTATCATCTGTTGGAAAGTTTGAACTTTTGAACTAAATAAGATACGAACATGATTCTTGCTGCAAAACATTCTTGAATGTTTGGGGACTCTCTAAATCTAAAAAAGAAAAAATGTCATTTTTACAAAAAAAATGCCGTTTCAAAGGTGGTGACATACCTTAACCCAACGAAAGAGGCGGAAAACAGATGAGTTCCCTAGGACATACGTAACTGAAGATGGAATGCCGAGAGGGTGAAGTCATATCCAAAAGGAGAGAGTATTGCAGTCTTGTGACCCGAGGAGGAGTGTGATATTAAATTTCATAGTAAAAGAAAAGTTACAAAAGTTGTTTCACGAGATTTTCAATGTGGGAACAGAGACCTGGGCACTGAGCCTTGTAAAACCAAAGAACTATACTATAAACTAGCAGTCCTAGAACAAAGTTCTCTGTAGCTCTGGGTATTACTAGGAGTTTTCAGAGCTCCTTCGCATTTGATACGAAGTCCCGAGTAAGACCATTTGAAGTACTAACCCGTAATTTATTTCCACAGGGATCAGTGGCCGCAAGCATGCGGAACACACTGAAAGGAGAACGTCCAAATTATCAGCCTCAAATTTGTCTTTTGTGAAAAAAAAATGAAAGAAATAGAAATAAAACATTTTTCTTTCCCATCTCGTGCATCTAGCTGCCGGCTTCAGGACACATGCGCCGGATCAGGCAGCGCAGGTTCGGACTCTTTCAATATCTTCTGAACTGCATTAGTCTCAGCTAATATACAGATATGGACTTTGTGAAGACATATCAGGCTGGCGAGAATCGCTCAAAAATGTTTGCCCCAAAACGGCCCCTCGAGACAGCAGGTGTAAAGGAAACGACTTTCAGTGTTTTCTTGAGGCTGTACAAAAAGGTATCCTGAGAAATATTTTTACGTTCGCTGCGGCTATAGTAATGGTAGCAGTAATGGCGTCCCTTGATCAATAGGAGGCCTCAGCAGTTCAAAGGCACATTCCGACGCTTGTGGTAAAGGCATCGTCTTGTTCAAGTCATCTCTAGGAGGAGAGCGACATCGAACATCATGCAGTTGATGCCATTGGCGTTACAATCCTCAAATGGACACAATTTTTAATATTTTATGGCATAAAGAAAAAGCAAAGTTGTTTCTACAGATTTTCGAAATAGAGATGGAGACCCATGCATTTTTTTTTGTTGTTTCATTATTCATTCTGGTAACCTTTCGCTTTTAATACATTTAGCCTGCACCAACTTCGGCCAGTTTTCTTCAAGCATTACGACCGAAGTTTATTATCGAACCGAGATTGGAAATTGTCTTTGATGCCGCCGATTTATAATAGCTTATTTTTGAAATGCGGCATTAGAAGGCAAAAATAACAGTGATGGTATCAAGGAATAGAACATGTTTAGTGGTTATTGTGAGAAGTACAGAAAGACGACGTCCTCCTCACTCCTATACGATTGTGTTCAAGAGTGTACATTCTCTATTCAAATAAGTTTTAGGCAAGCGGCACTTTTTCAATTCGCAAAAGATATTCTTATGTTACAAAGGTCGAATTGTATACCTGATCTCGCGTTTTCAAAAACAAAAAAAAAGAGCACAAGCTAGTCACGATAAACATCGGGCCGCATTTCCACCGAAAATAGCAACATTTTTTATATGTCTCTTTTAAAAACTGAGCTAAACTAAATGCAAAGTACAGTTTCAGGCATGCGCAGTGCTGTTTCCTCAGTAAGCTGTACCGAGCTAGACCGCGGGCGACTGCCCTTCTCTTGTGTCAATGCATATCTAGAAACTAGAACATATCTGCAGCTCATTGCATTCTGCATGAACTTCTTTCTTATTCAAGGCTGTTGGCGAGCGATACGGTGGTTGCTTGTTTGTAAGTGCTCTCTAGATGCGTCATGCCAAGCATGTAAAAAATGCAGTGCATTTTTACATCAGCTGATACTTAATTTGTAATATCCTTCAAGCTGTGCTAGGTAAAATGGGGCTGCGCTCTTAACTCTATTTTTGTTGTGTCAAAGGAAAAAATTGCTTCCTCTGATTAGGCGAAAAAGGACAAGAACTACGTAAGCTTGAGCCCTCTTCCCGATTCCCTAGAAAAACGTGGGCGGATATCGCTACGAATATGTTTGCACTCTGGTATTCTTGTGCGGGATAATTCTCGATGTACCTTATTGATGAGCCAAAGCATGGTGCTGTTTGAAACCTTTATTGGTGGCTGGCGCTGGTCATGATTTCTGGCATGATCTGGGTATCCGCTCATTACAGCCTTGATGCAAAAATGCCCGTATTCAGAAGAAATTTCACGCATATAGTTCTTAAAAATTGACTTTTCAGATATGTACCAGGATGTTTTTGTTGCTAGATATTTTGAGCATTTCTTCTCGACGATGCTTTTTCCAAGCACGCGATTTAGCGCTTTCGTTCTTCTACCTTAAACTATTGGTTTAATTTAAGTTCAAGGGTGCAGATAGATGGTCAACACTTACAGCAAAAACAAAGGTATTTTAAGCATTGTGGGATAATGCATGTTCAACGCAATGTATCCACAGCCTAAATAAATGACCCCCTTTGGGGATTCTCTTTCCCATATATGCACTCTAATATCCCGTATTCGGTTGTAGCATTATTTGTACCCTTTATATTCTCAAATGCACTCATAGGTACCCTGTCTTAAGCAGTCATAGCGCGCAAAAAACCACCAAACATATACCGGGTGTTTGTTTAGCTGCTTACAAATCGTTACTGCAAAACCTTTCGAGAGGTACGGTGTGGTCTATGCATATACATTTTACTGCTAGCATGTTGCGCCTTTAAACTCCACAGAGCTCTTTGAGTAAGTGAATAATTAAGTAAACTTAACGAATCAAAATTTTACTTTTCATTTCCAAAGCCAACATTACATTAGGAGACAAGAAGCTATCAAACAAAAAAGCTGAGTCCTGTTTTTAAATTTTCTGTCACCGCAATACAGTTCGAAACATTCACGTCAAAAATAGCCGTTTTTGTTTTCTTCGTAAAATGCACCTTCTTTTAAAATGGAGACGCTCTCTCTTCTAGTACGAAAGCCAGTGACAATACTACGCCTTAAGACGCTCTTTAGAAGAAAAAAAAGAAATGTCCACTGCGGGAAGCTAACTTTGTAACTCAGAAATGCGTATTTTTTGACGTTACTTATTTGAAAGTACATTGTCGCGAAAAGCAATTTAAAAACTGCAGCTGATATTATGTGTTCATGCCTTTCAAGGTCTTCGTGTAATGGTCCCCGTTCAAATCGAAAGCAGTACAGATGAATAAATAAATTTAGTAAATTAATTGTTGAGCCCCGCAGCTCATAATATTCGTCTTGCTGTATATTCCACCTGCACGGACCGCGCCCGCGTATCTCTAAATGTTTTTTAGAACAAACACCAGTAAAGCAGGTAAATATACACCCCGTGCATAAGCCATGTGAAGGTGTCAGCGTGGCTAAGGAGTATCGTGTACGGCTCGGGATCTAAGAATACCACTATGTTCATTCTCATCGCAACCTGTTACCTAAAAGAAACTACCCAAGGTACCTGCTGCTGCCACGGCAGCCATGTGACCTGGTCGCACAACCATGCGTCCAATAAGTTTCCGGGCGTGTCACTTAGCAACTGCCCTATTCAAGTGCTAGACGATTTCTCTTCAGAATCCCAACACTGATACTGAAATTTCCTAACGACAAAGTTTTAACGCGCTACTGTAAAAATGAACCGTGATTACATAAATATCACGCTATCATAACCGAGTAACACCGAGCCTAGTTAGAAAAGAAAACTTTAGTCGTGGTTGTACAGAGCTTCAGCACAGGACCTTTCTGAGACTTCAAGTACATCTAAAACCTAGAAAATCTGCAATTTGCTTAGACGAAAAGAAGCACCAAGGGTTGGGAAACAATTACCGCCATCCAGCAGACATAAGAGTCTGCAGATTTTAATGTTTTTCCGGCACTGGCGTAGCCAGAGTTGGTATTAAAGATAGCTTTCATGCCACGCTGTGGTGGCTGAGTGGATAGCGCGTTCAAATGCTGAAGTTTTTGTCCCCAACTGCGCGAGCTCAATATAAGCACTGAATACAGAAGATTTCATGCTCCGCTTTGGTGGCATAGCAGTTAGCGCGTTCGACTGCATGTGTCAGAGGGAACAGGCTCGATACCGGGCGTGCCGCATCCGTGTTGGAGCTAAAACTCAAAGTCAAGTCCTTGCTTTTTAAGAAACCTAGAGTGGTCGCAAATAATCTGAAGCCTTCAACTATATGGCACCCCTCAAAGCCTAATGCAGATCGTAAAGTTAAATCCTATATAATACTCCCTACATTACTGTATCATATACCATATTCATCGATTAAACGTCGGTAAAATGAAGCACCTCATGGACCAGACTATTTTTATTTTACTCCTTCTCTAGAGCAAGCAGCACTAACGAGTCCCAGTCATATTCCTCATGCAATCTCACATCGAGGTCAGGCGCACTTCATTAATTACGTGGAAATGTTGCAATACCTTTTCTTGCATTCCAACTTTGTTTCTTCACACCACTCCCAAGGGACGTTACCAACATTTAGCGCTCACTTTCTTTACTTGGTGACTAGCCGCAAAGAAACCCATTCAACTCTTATTTTTCTAAGTTGTGTAAGCATCTATTTCTTCACGAAAACTGCTCTGTGCCCGGGACTACCATTTTTTCTGTCATATATAACCAGCCGGGCAAAACGAAAAGAGATACCTATTTAACTAGAGAATTGGCGAGCTCCTTCATTAACCTGTAAATCAATGTTTGGAACGACTGACCTTCACACGTGGACGTCGAAGCTTTTTGCTAAGTTTCAACGATATCAGATTCAGTAATTGGCACTTCAAATGCTTAATTTTTTAAAAGGGAAAAGGATCTTTCTCTGGAATTTGTGCTGTTAATATTAAATACTTGATGTTCATAAAGGTTTCACGACATTTTGTTCTCTGACCAGGCGTGTATTTCTGCTTTGCTATTTTCATATAGCAGGTTATGTTGTTTTTTTGCTTTTTAACATAATAGTCACTTTCATTTATTTTTGAAATATGCCTCTTCTTCCCTTCTACAAATATGCTTAATATTTAACAATTCCTGCGGAACCTCCTTAAAATTCTCCTGGCTTACGTGTTACAGCATGTTTATATTTTATACTTGATGGAATACCCCAAGCGAATATTCCTTGAGGTTATCATAAATAAATACATATTCCCTTCCTAAAGGCAAGGAGTAATTTCACTGCGCTTTTCACCTCACATCACAATGTTTTTCTAAGGTCCTAACCACTTAATACTTTTTAACCAGCGTATCATATGTCTTTAATTCTATGCTTGCATACCATTTTTATTCAGATTTTATTGCGCAGCTAGATACAATTATGCCGCCAGTTTTAATGTGTAGTCTTTGAGGCTATCCCTCAGTGTTGCAATTTGCTTTCCTTTCTATGAATATTTCAGCCGAAACTGATAATAAAGCCAAGCCCGTGTGGTCACACCAACTTTACCTGTCATGAACATTTTGCTTACAAACGTTTCATCCTTTGCGAGCTCTAATATGAGAGCGGCCTAGGCTGGTTTCTGTTTTACAAAGGAAAACGAAGAGTGGACCCGCAAACAAACTGTGGGCTCGCAAATAACTTCAGCCCCAACGCATCGCCCAGCATGGCACTCTCAGAAGACAGAGCTGTCGTCAAAGTGAGTGACAACAGCAAAACAAAAAATACCGCCTTTTGAATTCTTGATCTTATGTACTCTTCTGCTCCTTGTGTATTTCTCATCTCACTGACAAGCCCAAAGCAGCTGCAGTATTGAAGAAGAGAACTCCTCCAAGTAGAAAATATATGAACATTTCTATGATTTTTAGTGAAAAGCTCAGTTTTGAGAGATTGCTATGCTTCTTTTGCATTGCGTAATACTTGAGCTCTCTATTCGTCTCATTTGATGTCATGATTGAAGAGCATAGATTTCTCATTAGATATATTGGTGTCTTTTCAGCTGCTTAACGAGGTTTCGGATGCTTAAAGCGAAATCTGAAATCATATATTTAGCACCATGGCTCAAGGATTGCACGAGAGAACTAACTGAGATATTGAGCCCATCTCAAAATTTCTTTCTTGCAAAAGAATAATTTCACAGAGCTCAGTTACTAAGCTCTAGATACAACAGACCGATGAAGATTGGTAGCTATCCCAATAATTATACCTGCTGCGATATTCATTTCATTCATTCCACAAGCTAATTCCTATCGATTTGTTTTTTTACTTCGATATAATTTTTTTGTGTAATTATACTGCGGGCAGTTTTGGTTTGTATACCTTTTTTTACCTTGTACCCGCTTAAGATCTTCTCGAGCTACCCATACGGGCTTCTCGGCAGTCATAACTATACTTTCAAACCAGTTTCGAGTGAACCGACCCAAAGGTATCTTTAGTTCCAATTAATTATTAATACAATTTCATATATTTCATTGCTCCGCATTTCAGATCAATGATAAGTAGGTATTTTCTGGCGGATGAAGTTCGTTTCATCCGACTCAAAACTGCGGTTTCTAGAGATCTCCTCGTTTCTATCTCCATAGCGCTCTAATTGACATTTGATTTATTGCATACGGCTTTGATAAATGGCATGCCACATCGGTCCCGACGGGGTCTCCAGGTTCTTCGCTCATTCTTCATCCCTGATGAAATCTCACTGTAGATTTTGTGTGCTGAGTGCTCCTGCGCATCAATTTCATCATGAGCTTCTTTTCATACTATGTCTCAAAACACCCGCGATGTCGTGCCTTCTTTCCTTCATGATGAACCGCTCCCGCTTGTCCCCATGTCTGCGCAACCTTTCGACTTATTGAGGCGTTACCTCTACAAACATGGGGCACCACTTAAGTGGAGCCTCCTTCCAGGCCCGTGCTCACTCTTTTCTAGACGCGCCCCTTATTACACAGCAAGCCGGCAATGAGCAGCGAGTTTCCTTTTTAGTAGTTCCTACTGGAGGCCGAGGCTCACTCGGCGGCTCCGGTTCCCGTTGACCGCGGTGTTATTGGATTCCTGGCGTTGGCCATTATGTCGCGGGCTCTGAAGACGTAGCAAAGGAGCAGCCTGTGATTTGCAATTGCGCTGTTTCACACCTTTCTACAAGGGGAAAAAATCGAAAGAAGCGTTCAGAAGAATCTTTCAATAGAGGCAAATTTGCGTGTAGCTTAGGTAACTTCCGGAACAAAATTGCTCCTGAAGTTGCTGCACCAAAACAGGTCTGCACTATTTAATACTACAAGCTCGTTATTATGCATTCACCTTTGAAATTTGTGAGCGTGTGTTTTGTTCACTAAGCTAAGAATACGAAAATGTTGCAGCACTTGATCATACTGACTTCTCAGGATATTTTTCTTGATCTAATGTCCGATATTTAAGGCCTTATAAGAAAAGCGTAGATACGTCAATCCTTCAGGCGTTTAATTTTTCGCGCCATTGAAATAGTAATGGTGTTAGAATAAAAAGATCACACACTTCCCGCTACTCTTTACTGAATAAAACCCCCGTTTCCTCAATACACACACGTTTTCATTGTTATGTTTTCATTTCACGGGGATGAGCACTTTTGCCGCACGCATTTCAAAGCGATATCCATATAGATGCGCCATATCTTATTTCTAAGTTCGTCTTCGTTTTACAGAGAGCTTGGTGTGCGACGTTGCTACTTATATGCCGGGAATTTTTCCAAGGCCGCGTACGCTAGCGCTTTTCGATCAGACGCTGTGAATGCCAGCCAATATAGTGTAGCAAACGTTATCTTGAGATTGTATATTTGTTGCAATCGAGGTGATTAGGGTTACCACTTGGTGAGTATATTTTGGCAAATAATTCAATGTTGAGTATTTAGCTATCCCATCTAGAGCGGGCAACATTATTGCAAACCATGGGGGCAGATGAACTTCAATATTCAGGCTGTGAAGGAGGATTCCCATGACTCTTCAGAACCTACAGCCAGGAAGAACAAACCCCAAAACAAGTCATTCGTCCAGCTCAGGCCGCCGTCGGAAGCCAACTGATACCGGCCGACGTATAGGGGGGAGATAGACGGGGAAAGGGGGAGCTGTGTCTCACCCGATCATTCATACTCTCTGACGGGTGCAAATATAGTGTTGTCTCTCTCTCCCTCAACATTCAGGCTCATTTCACAAGAGGCCTATACTCAACCAGGCTTCATTGGAAAATTTGGCAGCCTCTGACAGGCACCTCAGCATGAGCTCTCACACTGCTGCGTTCGCAAGAACGTTACGTGTCACCTCGGCTCATCTCTACGGGTACATACGCTTGCGAGACCATGAGGTTGTTGCAGTCCTAGCTTCGCACGTCTATCCTCCTATTTGCGCACCCTCACCACTCCTCCGCCCAAGTTTCTGCATAAAATGTTCCTCCGTGAGTCTAACGTCGTCTTCACCCGCGAATATCAGTTTCGGGAACAGGAAGCGAAACTTCAGATGTGCCAGGCAATCTATTTTTCAAAGTCGATTGAAGCCCATCAATTGAATCCGACAGCAGTATCGCAAAGCGCATTCTGAACGCTACTCTTGAAGGGAGCGACTCTAAAGGTCATATAGGATGGTGTTGCAATGCCAGCAGTCTCAGAAGAGTTCGAGGCATGTGCGTCCTTGCTCTGAAGAGGTGGCGTCCGATCGCCTGAAGTAATTAGGGATGATTAAGAGAAGTGTTGTACTTCTCTATAGAAGTACAGAGTTTCAAGAAAGCGCGTCTTATGCATAATAGTCTGCGTAACGCTTTCCGTGAAATTTTCGAGCGAGTTCAATCGCAGATGAGCACACGGTGGTATCGTTTTCAGTCAGTATCGACCTGCACGTGGCGTTGCTAATTTCCGCCGCGGCGGTTCCCTGTTCGCGCAGTTTGGCTCCAGAGCGCCACTCTAGCTACCAAAGCTAAACTGCACATGACACCGCCGAGCATCCGTTTAGGCCTCAATTCACGAGCCAGTGTGAGAGAAAGTGCTGGGCGCAGCGGTATAAGAGAAATGCGCTTGCTGCTGATATGTTACGTTGTGAAGCCGCGTATGCCGCACAACAAGGGTACATTATTGGACATTTTAAAACACACCATACTTTTGTTTACTCGGTTATGCAACCCGGAGGACTAGCTCCAATTCTGCAACATACCACATAACACAAAAGCAAAATTGAAGATGTAATTATCGCGTTTAGCTAAATGTTGAACTAATAAAGCATAAAAAACGAATAGCAGGTTCGTTTTTTTTCTGCCTGCCAAATTACACAATGTGTTCTGTACACAAACCCAGCTCTCTTTCAAGCTATTCTAAATAATTACGCATGTTTCTAATTCCTACACATATAATACTAGCGTTACCGCCCTTAAGAATGGTTTTTGTGGTACCCTCTCGAAACACGTCGTTCCGTATGTAGACTTACACTGCTCAGAGAGAAAGCGGGGGAAAATATTCAGTTGATTACAATGTTTGCCTAAAAAAAACCCCGTCTTTTTATTTCCGCGAGAAAAGACCACAGTTTAAAAATACGTGATATAGCCTGCCAAAAAAATGTGTACCAATAGTGTTTTTTCCACGAAGAATAAAACTATAGAACAGACCTTCAGAATGATTCATCTCGGCGGCTGATGTCACTTTTCCAGTTCTGCTGACGCAGCACCTACTGGCTTCAGTATCAAAGTTGTAGTACTGCTTTTCATCTTTTGAAGCGATAACTGTACTATGCGAGGTAAAGCCAAGATCACTTGTGCTTCTTACGACATTGTAACCGGTTCTATTTTAAGTTGAAACTTAAACCACAACTTCATTGGGTAGCTATGTTCCCACCAAAGGTCAACATCAAAGGTTAGCTGTAGTGAGAAGTATACTTACCGCGTGAGCAGCTGCGTGGCAAAACACATGATCGCTGACGTCAATATAAAGGCGCGCCGCTCGCTTCTGTCGGAGCCGCGCCATGGACTCCGAGGAAGGGTAACTTAGTAGTCGTAATCGTTACAGTCGTCGGTTGGCTGAGTCTGACGATCCCGAAGATATTTCGTTGCGACCTTGAAGTTTGCGGAGGAGCAGAGAATAGGCTGCACAGATGGCCGTTTCAGCTATCGCTGCACACAAGCTTTAACCGAGGCTAATTCACAATCATGTTTTAGTATGCTGCTGGCAAGGTATTTGTTTTAAGTCTCCTTACGTGCTTACGGCCTTTTCACTTGACTGCTTCAATTTCACCTTGATGCCATAGCCTCACAGCAAGTACTTCTTTGACGCCTTGCCTTTCCTGGTGATTGCTTCGACTAATGTCCTTTGTTTTAAACATCGCTCCTGTGTTTCTTTTTTTCTTCCTTTATGTCTTGGCTTTCTTTAGCTTAGTATGCTGCTGGCAAGGTGTTGGTGTTGGGGTTGCTTATCTGCTTAATTTCTCACTTTATCTTTTACTCTATGTTGACTACTAACCGCTCTTCATGACTGCCTTGTTGACTGTGCTTTGGTTTACTTGCCACTTTGCGTAATAAACCTCCCTGCTGCTGCGCCACTCATATCCACGAAGGCTCACTTATCCGGTCTGTACAAATATGGACCTAGTGAATGTGCGATGCAGACTGTATTATGGATAATTAGTGAAAATGTTGGTCTGTGATGATGTGTTCAGGAGGTAGTGGAGGTAGGAACATTGTCTTTTCCATATGTCGAAAATGTCCGTAATACAATCACTGGCAAAGAAATATTTAATCGGAGAGATAGAACGACGCACAGTGGTTCCTAAATGATTTTACGTTTACAATACTTAAGCAGTCGTAGGTGCCCTTTCTAACATATTGGATTTAGAGATAACAATACGAAGACTTTTGAGATGGAAGTTTTTCCCACTTCAATAAATATCTGTATTGGCACTGTGGAAATGAATTTCGAAGACTAGAAATACATATTTATTCATACGCTATTTTTCACCAGCATAGAGCGGAATAATAAATGGCGCTTTTGTAGTGCTTTTGTTGCAAACAAAAAATTGTGTGAGCTTTCTCCACTTCAGAAAACACGTAGACAACGTCCCATCCACTCACTGTAGATTGTAGCAAGGGAAATTTGAATATCTTTCGAAAAAGGTTTCTTATTCCGTTTCAGTTGGAGGAGCAAAGGTGCTGATTCTTAAACAATTAAGTACTACTTCAACAGCGTTTTATTATGAAATTTAGCACTATTCTTTTAAATGAGACAAAATTGAGCTTAGAAGTTATCCTCAATATTTATTTTTTCCTTGCACACTATCACGCATATAGTGTGCCCTCTACCCTACAAACATCTGCAGAAATTGCGCTGAAATTCTTTTTCCACTGCTTTTTAAAAACCAACTCCCTGTTGAATCAGTTCAAACACTCTGTATATAAAACATACCGAGCTGGAAGGCGTACTTCATGAGGGCCTAATTAGGATGTAGTTTTCCTTCGAACACCTAACATTAAAAAAGTGTGACGAACCATAAAGTTAATACATTTGGTCCCGTTTAACTCTCTTAATTTATATGTAAGTTAAACAGCGCGGTGTGAATTACAATATGTATATGGTACAACTCCTCATTGAGTCAAACAGGTCTTGCACATTGGGTCGCATACTAATAAAATGTGTAGCTCTGCAACGTTCGTTAAACAGATGCTTTCGACAGTAGCATAGGCACATGAGTTCTGTCGAGATTTTGTGAGAGAAAAACACCGCGGGTCCCGTTTGAATTCTCATCATAAATGTTGTAATCACAAACTCCGTATGAAATTCAATGAGTTCTCTTTAAAGCCGATTTTCAAATAAGTCGCCTTCTATGAGTTTCATTACTGTGCCTACATACGGATGAAAAATATACACTTTTTAAAGCTGAGAAACACATCACCGACCATAGGTTGGCACCCCTTCAAGGCCCAGACAGGGAAAGGAAAGTGTGCATAGAAGCTTAACTTTAGAGTTGAGTGCAGTACACCACAAAAAAAGGCAACTGCTCGTTAAACTAGCATGTTCACAATTGAGTGCAGTGCACAGCATAAAATGTGGTCATGGGAAGTTAAGGAAGTAACCTTCAACTAATACGCACTTATCAGCTTTATTCGACAGAAAGCTATCTGTTTCTTGCGGCTGACACCCAAGTCGTTTCTTCCATGACAACGCTTGCTGCGCCGCTGCACGGCCACAAAATCTCAACGTTTTGCGTTACGCCATTTATTTTAACACCTGCACAATTCAAACGCCTTGTGGCATTTTGATTAGTTTTAATGCATGTAATTGCATGACAGTGAATATATCAGCAATATATTTAGGGCCATTAAGGATGCGTTCAGGACGAAAGCGCACTGACAGCGCAAAGGAGTCGTTTTCGTGTATAACCTTCCGTCTTCACACATAGCGTTTCTCTTTATCAATCAGATATTATTGGCACTGAATTCATTCTCGACTTATCCTCACCAATTTGCTTCATATTAAAAGTGAATGACAATGATACAGAAGAAGTGGAAGTGGAGGGGTGAAATAAGGAAGCGACCAGCCAGGCAGAATGGCTCGAAACGAGCGCCCACAGGTCTAGTACTTCTTTTCTTATGATACCCTTTTTAACCTCATTCGCCACTGGACCCTATTTGTGATTATCGATCACTGTGATGAGTCATTTCTGCTTCAATGCGAATTCTTTCTTCAAACTATCAATGGCGAAGAAACTTTGTGGCTTCGTACAAGGAGGACAGTCTTTTCAAAGTATCATCACGTCAGAGACAAGCACGGAAAACTCTATGAGTATGCATATACAGCTAAGATCATTTATTTTTCTGCTTCCTTCTAGTGTATCCTAGGGTGTTCTCCCTTTACTGTGGGAATGTCAGGACAAGAGCTGAATTGGGCATACATGGCAGTGATAAAGAAGATGACATGAATGTTTAATTGGTAAAGTGCTTACTCGTATTCTAATTGGGAAATCGAAGCAAAGCTATTTTCTGCAGAATAACGGGTATCTAGTTTATCTATCAGAAATACATGGCCAAGCAAACAAAGGAATCGTATGGGGCAACAAAGAGAACGACGAAGATAGAACCTCGTTTGTAAAGATTACAAAAAAGGACGCTGTAGTCAGCTCGAAGAGCGCTTTAATAATAATGATGGATTTTAGTGGCGAACTACGCAGATATGATATATAATCCATTAAGAGGAAGTTCGAGCTTTTCTTCGCACTTTATGCCTGTTGTTCGTACGTTAGTGGTGAGCATATTCTTAGAACAAAAACATGTTACCATCTCCTGTCACTTCTGTGAAGCCTGAAAACAGAAATTGTTTTTATGCCATCCCGTGCGAAAAGAAACGATTAACAGTGCAAAATGTTTCTGTGGAATCGTCATCGGTAGCAAAAAAAAAAAAACGTCCAGACTTTACCATGCTGTTGGCAAGCTCGTGATAAGCAGATAAAACTCCACGTGTGTGCATCGAGATCTTGTGCCAATTCCATTAGCTAACATGAAATGGAAATGCGCCATCTCTCTCGAAACAAATGATATAGAGAGGCAAATGTATTTCAGGGAAGCGGGAGCCAACTGATCGGCGGTGGGACGCACATTTTGCCCCTGCCGCATGTTGGTCGCAAGCTCGTGATGAATATTTTTTTCCCAGAATAGAAGCTTGTTGCTGCCTGATGTTATATCCGTGAAACTTCAAGAAAATGTAGTGTGCCCAGTCTTGGAAACAATTTATTGACAGGTCAATATTTGCCGCGCTTGACAGTCTAAATTTTAAAGCTGACCAGCGAAGGGTATCTTATTTTCTAGCATCGGAGGTTGCGTAAAATCAATTTTCGAGTATGACTCGACTCAAATATCTGGCGGCATAGCTAAGAGAAGCAATTTTTCTTTTGCTCCTTGTTACTTGCAGAGCTAAAAACTTCAGTTTATGCATTTTACACTGCTCGTCGTGATGACTTGTTAGCCCGCGTCTCGAAAAGTAATCACAAGGCAAACAAGAGACGTTCTACAGTCTTCCGGATATTACGCAGAAAATTATCTGCTAGTAAACTGTGCCACATAAAATTGCTCTTAAATATTCCGTGCTCAAAAAGCAAGCTCATCTCTTGTCGACGGCTCCTTAATAATCAGTCTACGCAGAAACGCAACAAATGTGCTGTCTACCTGCCAAGCTGAGAGCCTATAAGAACAATGAACACTGACCGAGCACCGAAAACGGCATTACCTGCTCGTAATTCTGCTCCACCTGCTCCTCCATTGTACAATTTCGCGCAAGCTATATTTGCACTCCCAGAAAATTCCCCATTCCCTAATTTTTCTTTCAGTACCGAATGGCGGTAATATTGTTACAGACCAGATGAATGATCATGATGAGGAACTCGGTGTATTGAGACGAAGACGGAGACGAAGGGGGTGTGAGTTAAAGTGCCGCCTGGCTCGCGTGCGCCATTCCTTGGTATCAGTAAAGTTGCGTTATGCAGGAGCGTCAGGATTGTTACTTTTGGCTGAGGGGTGGAGTTCAGGAACAGTAAACGCAACTACGTCCTGACAGAGCAGACGTGTTTCATGTTTTTTCAACCGTGTAGTGGTTTCGCTGCAATCTATACGGACGGCTTTTCGTAGTAGTAACTGATCAACATTCTCTATGCTAGTAACTCTATCTCCGTGATCCATCTGGTCACCTTGACAGCTGGTCATTTCGATTTCACAAATACTACTATATCATTGCATGCAAACGTTGCCGACGGCACGCGGATGCTCACTACCTCTCTCGGTTGAACTTTCTACGACGGAATTTGACGCCGACAAGTTCTACCATTACGTGGCTGCTTTACCTACGACATTTCCCTATAGATACTCGCGCCATCCTAACAGAGCAACACAATTTCTACAATGCTGCTCAGAACATAACCTCGAACATCCGTTTTGGCTACGTGATGGCCTGCTGTACATAAAAGTTTACTCGGACACCGGCAGTCGGTTCCTGCTGGTTGTACCTGAGAGCCGCCGTCTTTATGTTTCACGCGTTATGCACGGTGATCCATCTTCGAACCCTTGGTGTCACCGAGAACCTTGCACCGCACTTTGGATCGATTCTACTCACCGCGTGCCTGAGTCACTATCGTCCTACTGGTGTGCCCCCTCCCCCCCCAATGCCTCACCCTGTAGCGCCTCCCAATAGTCCTTTTGCGACATTCGGCGTTGACATTTTCGGTCCTTTCTCAAAGTCGCAAGGAAGAAATCATTGGATTGTATGTGCAGACCATTCTTACCCGTTACTGTGACACGGCCGCTTCCCCCTCCTCTAAAGTGTAACAAGTTTATCTTTTATGCTGCATTCAGTCATCTTGCGACATGTTCTCCCGAGAGTTCTGCTAAGTGCCAGAAGCCCTCAGTATACTGTCGATGTAATTGAAGAGCTTCTCAGTCTATGTGCATCTCATTTCAAACATTCTACCCCTTAGCACCCTTAGACAAAGGATTTAACAAAACCCACCTACAGAACTCTGACCAATGTGTTTGCAATTTGTACTATGCTTCGGACCATAGAACTGAGACTGCCTTCTTTGCTTCCTCACATACGCCTTCAACACTGCCAAGCATGAGATCACACAGTCCCTTCTTTCTGCAATACCCCCGCTCCCCTCGAGACAGCCTCTACATCCTCCTCCAAGTTTCCACTGACGATGACCCATGCTTAGCGGAAACTCTTTGCTTGGCTGAGTACTTTGACACCACAAGACCGATCGAAAGGTCGCTATGGCGACCACTATCACCACATCACCTATCTCGCTTGCGACCTAGTCTGGCTTTGGGAATCTATGGGAAAGCGGCGTGAATGCTGGCACGCTACACTTGCCCATTTGTAATCCTAAAACGACTCCGTGAACTGAACTATCTGATTCAACGTCTTATGGCCAGTAGACGACATTAGGCGAAAACTGAGGTGAGGCATTTCGCCCGCGTAAAGAAGTGCAATTCTCGTCACAACACATGACTGGCATAAGGGCATCTTTTGCGAATGAAGGCAAATGTTACAGACCAGATGCATGGATAATGAAGCTGAGGAACTCGGTGTACCAGGACGAAGAAGAAGGGGGTGTGAGTTGAAGTACCGGCTGGCTCTGTGCGCCATACTTTGGTCTCAGCAACGTTGCGTTACGTTGGGACGTCAAGACTGTTTCAATATATCAACTTCACTAGTTTCAGAGCCAAAACTATCATTTTCCAGATGTGATGCAACAAAACTGATATGTAAAGTCTATACTCTATCCCAGTAGTTCCCTTCAGAACTACCAAGGCTACGGTGAGTGCTGAGGCGGTGTTCTTACGTTGCGGAAACTCGTTCTAGAATAAACATTTTCCGTCCACTGCATTTTAAGCCCGATTTCAGTCCAATGCAGTCAAAACTATATTCGATGGCCATTTTCATTCACTAAAACTTGTTAAGGCTGCCGTTGACGGTCGGCGTTACCGGTCGCCGTAGCCGTGACCTGAATGGTCCGGCGGCGCAGCAGCAGCGGCTGCGCGCTTCGCTTGAACTTCACGTTTGTACCAGCAAACAAACAGTAGTGTTATCAAAAGGACTGCCTGCTATACTCGTGCAACAGCAGCATGCCTGCACAAGTGTGCAGCTTTCAGCAACGGCGCCTCGCGAGGGCGCGCCGGGCGACGTCGTCATTCGGCCTAGCCGGTTTCGCTGATCAGCGCTTTGTGACGGGCCAACATAAACAAGAGCAATCTTGTTAAGCCGAAGAGATATTGTCTGTTTTAAATTTCTTGCTGTTATTAGCGCCACTTCACGGCTAGCGCTTAGCAGTAGACGTGATTGCCGGCTGACCGATTGCAATCACGGACAGAGGCCCCGTTCTATCTCCTTCGCACTTGCCGCGTAGCTACGGCGCCGTTGCTCCTCGATTTTGCTCCTTTAGTGCAATTAACCACCTTTGCAATCAAGGCCTTGGATGACTGCCGTGTGACTAGGGCGCAAGACGACCGTCTTTGCGCACGGGCTCATTCGTATCTGGTCTCCGCGAGGTTTACAAGCTCGTAACCGCATGCTCTCGTCCTCACGTAATACAACAGCGCGCGCGTCTCGCATGATAGCTGCGGTGTGCAAAATGTTTTGCCCTGCAGTGCGCGGCATATAGTACACTTGAAACGGGTGCTCATAAGTATTCGAGAACAAATACTCCAAGTGCGCCAGCGATTTTGTCGGCCCATGCATGCACGCACTGTCGCTTGCACGTATAATCTCACTGCCTACGCTCCTAAGGAAGCACTTAACACGTAATTAATACGCACTGATTCGTGATGTTTCAAAACACGTAACACGTATGCTTACCGACAATCTCGACGGCCAGATATATCACTGCTTCCATGGCAACATGGACCCCCATATACAGACCTCACCGAGCCGACAGAGCGCTGCGTGCGCTGTCTCGTCGGAAATAGTTAACGTGTGAGATCTCT
This sequence comes from Amblyomma maculatum, assembly GCA_023969395.1. Classification (NCBI taxonomy): domain Eukaryota; kingdom Metazoa; phylum Arthropoda; class Arachnida; order Ixodida; family Ixodidae; genus Amblyomma; species Amblyomma maculatum. The sequence goes on from JAJIZL010025429.1 coordinate 75,363, forward strand.
ACTTTACATCCCTGTGCGGTAATGAACACAAAATACCTGTGTTTGGTGACATACATGACCATATGGGTATCGCTACGTCTGTACATGTACACTGCTGCGTTCTTCTTACTGTTGAACGCACTCTTGATATAAAACTGCTACTATAGCATTACTGTTCCTTCAGTGCTTGCTTATGGTAGTAGGCTGCTTCGATTTAAACTCTTTTTCAGCTATATCTGCATAAGCCGCGAGCAGGCGACAAGCAAACGACACGCAGACGAGGAGGCACGGAAAAGCACGCGTCCTCCTGATTGGCTGAGGAGGCGCCGGCCTCTGTTAGTGCTGAAGCTTAGTTTTGGGATCGAGTATAGAGAAGAGCACTATATAAAATGCATATATGCCTGATGCTGCGTACGCCTATTCATAGTGATGAAAGGAAAACAGCGCAAGGGAGAGAGAATAAATCATGAACCCGTTCCTGTCCTAATGGGCGCTTCACGTCCAATACATTTACCCTCTATCTTCTCTAAGGCACACACATTGAGGCACACACAACCTTGAGAGCACAAGAGGGATGCGAAAGAAGCATGTGCGTTGGCTGTTTTTTAGTAGCTTCTAGTATCATGACTAGTACTTTTTAGTGTCACAACTAAGCAATATTACGAGTCATGACTAGACACTAGTCATGGTCACAACATAACATAGATTGACTGACAAAAGTCATGCTCGGTCATAGTCATGCAAACTGGATATCAAATCTGACTGACGCATGACAAGTCATGACAAGTATGAATAAACTGTAATGATCGCCATGGCATGAATAGGCATGGTATTATGCTTATATTCCACTTGTCATTACACAGTATGAAAGAGCACTGAATAAGGCAGCTGCTGCGATTGTCGCATTGGAGCTTCAAATATTTGGATATTTATAGTCGATGCATTGGTAAGGCAAAATTGTCGCATTGGAGCTTCAATAATTTGGGGATTTATAGTCGATGCATTGGCAAAAGCTTTACTTGACTGTTTGCAGAAACGTGCCCATAAAACGTGGAAGCAAACAAGGCAAGCAACTTATGGCAGCAAATATATCATGTGATACGACGTCACATGAAGAAGAGACTGGTAGCGCGATCATCGATGATCGTGCTTCCTAAACGAAGCAAGTCTGCTTGCCAAAACGTTGGATCCACATGGCAGCTTAGGCTACCCCCCTATACCCTTGTTCAGTGCTCTTTCATATCGTGTAGCCATCTTCATCATCTCGTTCTACCCTTGTCATTACATACACTTTCTTGACTACCATGTCTCTTCTTCATGTGAAGTCAATCACACGATACCTTTACTTTCATTTTTTGCTTCCAACTTTTTGCCTCCACGTTTTATCAACAAACATAGGGAAGTAAATATTTCACCTTAAAAATGTATCTACTAGAAATCGTCCAAAAAATTAAAGTTCCGATGCGACAATAAAAATCAAGCTATTCGCAGCCGCAGCGTTCTAGAAAGTTACTAAAACTGTACAACAGCGTTTGGAACCTATCAGAGTGTTTCAGCGCTTTAGACTTTTGAATTGACGCCAGATAATAAAACATTGGAGAGATAATAGCTTCTTTAAATAAACGTTGCAGTGCCACAAGAATGTGGCGGCAAACACTTGACCACTTCTGTACAAACAAGTACTCAGTGCTGCTGGCTGTCAACTCTGTGGATGTATGAAGACATTGCAAATCATCAACGCAATTTATCATTGCCTCAATGCTTATGTATTCTTGACAATTCACCGAGAACATATCGCTGCGATCTAAGAAAGGAGGAAAAGAGCGGGTGATAGCCTTATATTATAGCTGCCATCCGGTTTCCCTTAGATATGTAGCGCGGCATGTGTTGTTCACTGGATAGAGCGCCGGACTGTTCAACACGAGGACGTGGGAGTAATTCGATGGTGGTGAGCGACAAGACGTCCGTGTTCTTTGGGACGGACGTCAGTGCACATTACAGACAGCACACCAGCTTGATTCGCTATCGGACGTTAAATCATTAGAGCACCAAACAGATCTTTGCTCGTTGTGCATAGCGTAACATAGACTCTGTTGTTACTGTCTTTCTTGCAGCGTTTGAATTTAAAACCTGCTTAAACCTTCCCATCTATTCACCGAATACCATATATGAAGCAGTGAAACATTTAATTGGCGGGATATAACTAAGCCCTAGAAGAACTGTTCGCCCTTTACGCTGGCCGAAACCCGAAAGTTAAGAAGCGTGCAGAAAGCTGAGTGAGAAGCGATAAAGTAATTGCTCTCATTAATATTCCGCAACAAAAATGGCGCTGCAGCGATGGATATTGTTTCTGAGGCTGCCGAAAAAAGCCGAAGTTCTTTTCTAGAGGAAAGAAGGGAACCCGAGCTCATTACGCGCGATGTCCCATTCCGAGATTTCCTATTTCAGCTTTTTATTCCTTCCTCCTCAGTTTCTCATTTTCTCCTTTCTATGAAGAAGGAGCATCTAAATATGTGACAGCCACGTGTAAGAAATGGGGGTCATTTCTGTAGCCGCGTGAGAAGACAGCGCTGCCTCTTCAGGCGAGTCCGAGAAAGCGTATGGAAGACTGCGGTTTTTGTAATCTGCTTTAATCCTCACTTTGATCTGGTGCTCCTAGAAAAGAAATTAAGTGGCTGGATGTATGGCACTGTTTACAGTGTCATATGCGCTAGTGTTTGCGAAGTCTCACAGGGCATGCGCGGGCTCTAACAACATGCTCCCCACGGCGATGTTGGCTTTTATAGCTGTTTTGGTTTAGTTTTCATCCTTCCAGGTAGCTTTGAGTTTAAACTCACCGCTACGAATCGGCTCTTGTATTCCTTGCGCTGCGCCCGGAAGTAATGAACTCGAAACCTTGCGCAGAAGCCCTAGAAGGACCACGATGGCGAGACGCATGCACTCCACGTACTCTCCAGTGCTTAGTGAGAAATTCGCACCAAGACTCTGTCGGTCGTGTGCCAAAAAACTTAATATTATCTCTTGTTTTGATTCTGGGCCCTCTAGCGATGCCTTGCTGCCTGCACACAAAATTCCCCACTTTGTTAAACGTGGCAATCTAGAGAAGCCTGCAATGTTGTGGTTCAAGGCAGGTTTTGTATTGGGCGCCATGTCGAGAGACTCAGTCTAAAACAGGCAGTGGCGCCCGAGTCCACTGAAAAAATCAGGTTAGCGGTGTCGAAGGTGGTAGCTGTAAAACTATATTTTCCAAAACGTGCAGGATAGGCGTCTTTGGATTTGGGAGCGTGTTCGGATAGTGTTGTTTGGAGCCGTTAAAGAAATGGAACCAGGTAGTGTTTTGTTGAAATAGAATATTCGCCCCATGCCTGTGACGGCTGACGACTACGTCTGAAAAAAATCGTAATGATACGTAATGTCATAAGCAATGTTCGGTTGTGACCATTTGTGCACGTTTTTTTTTAAAGAGCGTGCAACTGGATTCAAACCCTTTTATGATATAAGGCAGCCATTCGCTACTATTCATTTGTAATTATAAAGAGAATGCAGTTTTTGCCTTCGTTTATTGATTTGTTTTTTTTTTGCCTGTTTTTGGTTTCAGTGCTCAACGAAATGCGAAAAGCTTTCCAGATTTCCAAAGTCCATTTTGTAGTAAAATAAATCAGGTGCCGGACGTTACAATGTGCCATCGCGTTTTTTCAGTCAGAATTTAACATAAAACATTATAGAAAATAAGAGTATTTGTTGACACTTTTACTCTTACAATGTGGGCAAAAATTGTACTTGTTTGAATATAGAGGCAGTTTACAATATGTTTCTTATTTATGTTTCTTTGTTTCCCTTCCTTACCAAAGCACTGCTTCCAAAAAAAAATGCTGTAATATGTTCTGTGGGAGTGGTGCAACGTGTCGGATGATGCCACAATAACACGTCGTGCTGTTTTTCTACAATACCAAAACTTACATGGCACAATAACTACGTATGTGCTGGAATGCGAAAGCATAGCTAGTTCCAGGCCTGGTTACGTCATTCAGATCGTTCTGCATTTCTTTGCTTTCCGTCTGTGCAACTTAATTTGCATTGCGTTTTAATAAGTTTCATTTCTATTTCTTTTCTCTCTTATATTTTTTCACTTGTTAAAACATCATAGTTAGTGTACGTTTATTCTCTATTTTTGTCTTTTTACTTACAAACCTGCTATCATTTCATTATCAGTCTTTTTTTTTCCTTTCCCTCAGAGTCCTCCAGAGTGCTCACGCTAGAAAAAGAGAATTACGAGCACGTTCCCAGGAAGCCATAAAAAGCAGCTAGCAGCGTTAGCTTTATACTCCATTCTTGTGCCTGTTACAAAGAGAAAAAATTTATTTTATTTCATTGGCATGCACTTAGCGCTCATGACATGGGGCCCGAATTGATGGTGGTTCGAGCGCTGAAGTACACGTGGTTTGAGGTGAAAGCTACACTAGGCTAGTCAGCGGAGCATTTCGGGTAATCGTCGCTAGTCAAAACTGCGCATGCGCTGTAACCGTGGCAATTAGTTGCTCCGGTCCCCAGAAGAAGAATACAAGAAAGAGGAAGGAGAAGTCGGTGATATGAAGCAAGGAGATTCAGAATACGCCAAGAAGAAGACGGGAATAGAAAGAGGAGGGAGGAGAAGAAGGAGAACCAGATCAAATGGAGGAATAAGTTTCGGAAGAAGCCAGGAAGACGATCGCCGATCTTACCGTACAGTTTGCAGCCAGTGAAACGGCGATGAGAAGGTACGGGTCGGACTTTGTGAACAATACGTTTGGTAGCTTATTGTTTCAAGAGATTTTTTTTTCTTTTTTTTGCACATTTTTGCTTTCTTTATATTGATTTACACCTTGTGGTGACATATTCTGTTTACAGTGCATGTTCACGCTATATATGAAGCAAGAAATGTGTTGCATCGTTACGTTTTTCGTCTAGAAAAGAAATCGCAGCTCTCACGACTCCGCACGTTCAGCGTCTTTCTATGCTCCTCTCGTGGCCCCGCTGTGCCCACCGCACTGGCTGATAAGCTTCCTATCTGAGAGTGAGTGACATTATTAGTCGAGTGACGCGCATACCTACCCTAGTCTCCCGAGGCAAACTTCGCATCCCCCTTCCCGCCCCAAAGCATGAGTGATTACAGCACCAGGCTGCTCCTACACATTGAGCTAGAGTCACTCATACTCATAGTTAATAATCCAACTCCTGCATTTGTCCCACCCGCACTCGCAGTTAGAGTTTTCGTTAATAAAATCAAATTTTGAGCCAGCCAATGTTTCTGTTTTCTCGTAAGAACTAATATCGAGTCATTTTTTTCTTTACATACGAGTATAAAAACGCAATTTTGCAATTTATTTATTTTTTTGTAGTGCAGCATGTTGTGCGGTAGGCGGCTTTTGGTTGACATGATTTAAGTCATAAGTACTGGCAGCACGCTTGCTATGACCGCGGACAAGAGAGTAAACCTGTTGTCGTGCTGGCAAAACCTGTTGTCGTGCTGGCCTTGGAGTAAAGGGCTTAGGCATAGTTGTGAGTCAGCGCTTGTACTGTGGCTTTCTTTTTATCTTGTCCTTTGTCTTCGTGTTCGCGCTGTTTATATTAATAATGACGTGAATGCATTTCTGCAGTGCCAAAATGAATGCATGGCGCAAAATAAGTTGAAAGAGCGTTTCTTACGATATTGCTGTGTTTGTTAAATACAGGGCTTCAAAACAAAAGGTAGTGCTGTGAGCAGCCAAGCCTCTTCAGCAGGCAAAGGCAAAGCCTCTTCATGCTTGGGTACGTTTCTTGTTACTTATCAGCTTCATCATCACTATCGCTACTATCATCATTACCAACCAAAGTACACCGTCAGTGTCATAGCTACTTTTATTATTATTATTATCAATAAGTGCGACGCCATTATCGTTACTGCCATCATCAATTCAAGAACTAACTGCATCGTAATTGTTATCGATGATATTCTATGTTAGAAATGGAGGATTACAATCAGTTTCTCACGAGCCCGGCTTGGTGTGGTAGTTTACGCATTCGGCTGAGGATGTAAGGGATAGAGATTCCTCTTGTGAAGAACAGTTCTTTTTATTAGGTGTGAGTAAGGTTTTGTTTATAGTCATGCTTGCAATCAAAGATAAAAGGTGGTGTTACACACATATGCGTGGTGCATGTTCTCTGCTTATAATCACCCTGAGCTCATTGAAGGTCAAACGTGAGTCATTGATGACTTTGTCCCGAGGTTAGGTATTACGAAGGTATCGCTCTAAAACACCAATTGAAGTGGGAAGGAGTAGGCCCCATTTATCTATAAAGATAAATTATAATGTGACGAATGAAAATTTGCGTTTTTTTAAAGTCCAAGAGACAATTCCTCGGTGCAGCAATTCAGTAGTGCGGTGGCTTAGGCCCCTCCTGCAAAAGCAAAAAAGAGCTGCACCAGTTTTCCGCCATATCGTTATTCCTACGCTTTTGATTTTAAATCGAGTCCGGCTAAAGTATTTGCATGTTGATATCGCCGGAGATTCAGGGTGTTGACCCGTTGCTAACCTCAGCATAGTGGCCCCCTGAAGAGCCGAGTACCACGCCGGCAAAAAGCTTGTGCACGTTAATAAACGGGTGGTCACCTGGCGGTAGAAGGAATCGAACCTGGCACCTCCCGAATGCACAAGTCTGCCGCTTCTGTCACAATCCCTGTCACCCTTCTATTGTCTGAAGCGTCTCTTTCTGTATCCGCTCTGCAACCTTTCTCTTTTGAGACCAACGACTGTCTGGGCTGTGAAATGAACCTTACATTGCTCCCCTATAGGTTTTTTTTTTTTTTTTTTTTTTTTTTTAATCAAACACTTCATATTCTTCAGTTCTTCTATTACCGCATCGGAGTTGGCGCGGGGGGGGGGGGGGGGGGTGGGGGCGAGTAGACATTTAGCAGTAATAAACTGCATTCGCTCCTTCTCTTAAGGATGCCTTCAATAAAAATATGCACAATGATCACCTCCTTTGTGCTAATCTTGTTAATTGGGATGTCTTTGTAGCACAGTGTTACGACTTCCTTGAATCTTTCATCTGTGCCAACTTCGTAGCTTGCCATCTTGGGAGGCGAGTTGGTTTCTTACAATGCTATGATTTCTGGTGGTTTTGTCTGTTTCAAAACGCGGACACTAAAATCAGCCTTCCCGTTAAACTCTCGGCACTTCCTTTGCCATATGGTTAGTAATTTCGTCTTCTGATTAATGTTGAACGCTTAGGCCTGCCCTGCGAAGATATTCGCGTCTCCGCAAACGCTGTTCGTTTCAGCTCCCCTTTTGTTGTGTCATCGTTAGAGTTCTATTTTTATGAATTTGGTCGTCAAAGGTGATTTGACGACCAAATTCATGGGTGTCTGTGGAGAACTTGCGGAGTGCGTCCACTCAGCTCCGATGCGCGTTCGAAGCTCCACGAACTGCTTTGTTTTTTTGATACTATGACATAGGGGCTCGACATATAAAGCGAATAGCAAAGGTGATAGAGAACAGCTCTGTCGAACAGATGATTTATTATTTATAATAATAATAATAATAATAATAATAATAATAATAATAATAATAATAATAATTGGTTCACAGGAAGGGAAAGGCGTAGTATCTGTCCCACTTGCTCTGTGGGCACCTGAACCACGCTGTAAGGGAAGGGAAGGGAAGGGAGGAAAGTGGGAGTGAAAGGAAAAGAGAAAAAGGGGAGCCGTAATGAAGGGCCAACCACCTGGGAATTTTTAACGTGCGCTGACATCGCACAGCACGCGGACGCTACTTTGTTTCGCCTCCATCGAAACGCAGCCGCCGTGGTCGGGTTCGAACTCGTAACTCCGGCATAGTAGTCGGGTGTCTTACCACTGCACCACCACGGCGGAGCACAGATGATTTGAGAGGAATCGGTTTGGTTAAGTTTTTATTATCAATTAGTCTTTTAGTGGCCGCCTTATAACATAGTTCAAAGCCTTTAACTTAAGCAAGACATAACCAATGTTGGCACACTCTAATAGAGCAAACAAAAATCATGACGCCGCTTATCAAAAGCTTTTGCCAGATCAATCTGAATTAGGCCACTTGACAGACCTCATCTGACACTGTCTTTATCACAGAACGTGCAATATGGATATGGTTTTAAATACTACGGCCTTTGATTCACGCATTTGTGTGGCCCTCATAATGCCACAAGCTGTAGACGAGATGAAAAAACCTTCTCTAATATTTTATAATCCACGTTGCATAAGGATATCGGCCGATACACATCAATAGCTTTCAACCGACATGCGTCGGTGGTTTTCGGGATTAGTATGGTGTCACCAGTATAGAACGTGGGAGGCAAACAGCCTCTGTCATAAGCTGCACTGAAAACTTCCAATACGGCAGGTGCTAAGGTAGGCATGAACGTTTTATAGAATTCGCTTTTTAGACCATCTGGGCCAGGAGACTTCTGGCCCTGTAGTGAAAAATGGCCGACTTGACCTCATCTTATGTAATGGATCCTTCAATAGTTGTCCGCTGCTCATCCTCAAGGTGAAAAAAATCCTTTAAATGAGTGAAAGCAGACCCGCTGTCCGAGTAATTGCCACCACTAAAAAAGCACGCATAATTGTTACAGAATGCACTCAGAATACAAAGCGTGTGTACGTGTCACTTCCGCAACGAATTTCTAAACCTACTTAGAAAGAGCAGCTTGCCTTTCATCCCTATATCACGGCGATATAGTTGTTCATTAGCGAACCTTCGTGTTCGCGACCTAAGCAAGGCACCGCGATATTTTTCAGCAATATACTGGTGTAACTGTGCTTTAATATTGTTGATGTCATCAAGATACGACACCGGAGAAATTCTTTCCAACTCATGTAGTTCGTTAAAGGCGCCCTTTATTTCACGATTGTGAAGGCGCTTCAAGAATTCAATCCTTGATGATGCCCCAATTGCTAGACTCTTAACCTCCTGCTTAAAAAAAAAAATCCTACTTTGAAAAGACGGACAGATCGGGACAAGCCCACGTATCTTTCAAGCACGCAACTACAGACCGCTCAAAAATTTCATCCGAAAGAAGGGAATTATTCAGCTTCCATAGCTCTCACTGCGGTTGGAGTAGACATCTAGATGCTTTCCTATCTGAACAGATACCGTGCAGTGGTCGGTCAAAAATACCGGTCTCACCCAGTATACATGCAAAGTAGGTAATGTGAAGCGGGTATTGAAGAGCTGCTAATAATTATGCTTGCGTAGAGAGGCGTAGAGATAGCAGGATTCCGCGCCTAACAGATACTGCGATGCGATTGGCGCGCAATTTGAAAGTACCTGAGACTAAAATAGTTAAATCACTCATTTATGGTGACGTTAAGGATGTAAGGAGGGTACACAAGCCGTATGTGAAAGTGCTGGAAGATATATACAGTGGCTGCACAGCAAACATAGTTCTGCATAAACAAAAGTAACAAAATTCCCATAAAGAAAGGTGTTAGGCAAGGAGACACAATCTCCCCAGTACTATTCACAGCTTGCTAAGAGGAAGTATTCAGAGCCTTAGAATGGGAGCTGTTAGGGATAAGGGTAGATGGACAATACCTCGGTAATCCTAGATTAGCTGATGATATTGCCTTGCTAAGTAACTCGGGCGATGAACTGCAAATAATGATTGATGACCTAGACAGGAAAAATAGAAAGGTAGGCTTAAAAATCAATATGCAGAAGACTAAATTAATGTTCAACAACCTCAGGAAGGAACAGCAGTTTACGTTAGGTAGCGAAGCACTGGAAGTAGTAGGCGATTAAGTCTACTAAGGACAGGTAGTAACCGCAGATCCGGACCATGAAAAAGAAATAACAAGAATAATAATATTGGAATGGAGCGCATTTGGCAAGCACTCGCAGATTATGACTAGCAGCTTACCGGTATCGCTGAAGAGGAACGTATGCAACAGTTGCAACTTACCTGTACTCGCCTAAGCGGCTGAAACGTGGAGGCTAACCAAGAGGGTTCTACTTAAGTTGAGGAACACGCAGGGGGCTGTGGAACAAAAAATGGTAGGGGTAACATTAAGAGATAGAAAGCGTGCAGAGTGGGTCAGAGAAATAACTCAAGCTACTGACATTCTAGTGGAAATAAAAAAAAATGAAATGGGTACCGGCCAGACATGTAGTACGAAGCGAGGATAACCGATGGTCAGTTAGGGTAACAAACTGGATTCCAAGGGAAGGAAAGCGTAGCAGGGGGAGGCAGAAAATTAGGTGGGCGGATGAAGGTAAGTTCCCAGCTGTCAAGTGGATGCAGCTTGCACAAAACCGGGTAAATTGGAGAAATATGAGAGAGAACTTCGCCCTGCAGTGGGTATAATCATGCTGCTGATGATGATGATGATAAGGATTTGACGTCACCCATCTTCCGTCACCTTTGAGGACCAAGCGGGAACAAGTGCACTTCAAAGCCGCCGGGCGGAGCTTCTTGCCTTCCTCGAATGACAAATGCTGCGCCTTTCCTTTCCTGTAAACAAATTATGGAACGCCGGTGAACTCAGACGCGCTCAACATGGAAGCCAAGGAGAGTTCAGCTGCTGACGAAGGGTGCAGAAGACTTTACAAATCAACTTTTTCTGATCCCGAGGTAGTCACTGCTTTTCGCTACGTTTATCCAGGCATAGCAGAGCTAAGCCATGTTTAATTTTTTTTATCTGTTGTAAGCCGCCATCACCCCCGCCATCGGCGCGCATCTTCTCCTTTTTTTTCCTCTTTATTTTTTCTTCTGTCCGCACGAGGAATTGGAGGTGGTTCAGCTACAGGGCCAGAAGGAGGTGGAGTAGACAAAACAACTTTTTTTAATTATTCAGCGGGGGGGGGGGGGGAACCTTCAGTCTAGGGTCCCATTGGCCGTGGCTGCTGTAGCAGCGCTCCGAGCTAGCCATTGCTGGCGGTCCGGACAGTGGGCCTGCAGGGTGGCCTACCAATCTTCCATTCAGGGGCGGGGGAGTGGACAGTGGACTTAGAGGATGAGTGAACTTAGAAACAGCGCCAGTAGCAGGCCCATGCCTTTTTTTTTTCTTCTTCCTTCAGTAGCAACAACTTCTTGAGTTTGGGCAATGCCAGCTCCTGCCCTATGGGGCTGGGACTGTTTGGTCATGGCACGTTGTATTTTTGGTAGGCCGTCATTGCACCTGCTACCGTTTCGGTGGGGGACGACGGCTGTTACAATGTGCATCTTCTCTGTTTTCTCTTCTGTCTGCACTAGGCCGCAGACGTGGCTAGGATACAGAGCCAGTACAAGGCCCGTAGATTTTCTATTCCTTCTTCCATCAAACGCCACAAACAAACACCTCCTTGCGCTTACGACGCATGTCGGCTCTAGGGGGAGGGCAGCTCCACCTGGCCCTACGAGACTGGGACTGGCAGGTCACCGCCGCTTGCGGTGGGTGCTAGCCTGCCACCACATTTTTATCTCCTGTAGGCCGTCATTAGACCCGCTACCGTTTCAGTGGTGAGTGGCGGCTGTTTCGATGCGTGTCTTTCTTTCGCTCTTCTTTTTAATTCTTCTTTATTATTGCGAAAGCAATACTGCTAGCACTTTTCTGCAGTCGATGGAGGTCGTTCCTTTACTTCGTGACGTCACGCCTTCAAGTGGCGCACGACCACGTGACAGCGTGACGTCACGACCAGAGGAGGGCAGGGGCCCCAACTCGTCTCTTCGGCCGTAGTCGTTCCTTCGCTCAGTGCGGCGGCTACCACGTGACGGCCTCCTCTGCCCACCAAAGAGGGCGCTCGACAGGAGAGAATAAACGGGGCGCCGCAGGCGCGCTCTGCTTAGTCATGTCTGAAGAGTTGTACAGGGCGGCGCAGGAGCGACGCGCTCCGCGCAAATGCCGGCGCGGTGCCGAGGCGACAGATGAAGAAAGGCAAAAGCGGTTGGCTAAGCAACGCGCCTATGCCGCAGAATGGCGAGTCCTGCGGCGTTCTACAAGTTCAGTCAGCGAGAGTAGTTTCATGGACGATACACTCCCCCATCTACAACCAGGACATCATCCCAATGCACCTATCCATTACATCTGGCGCCAAAGCTCGCATTCTGTGGTAATGGTGTGCCTGTGTATGGTGCATATTTTCCCCTGTAGAACCCCGGTAACGAAGCAGCCCACTCAGCTAATCGAGCGCATGTCAACCGAACGGAGCATACCGAAGACTAGGGAAGCACGCGAGACAGACCTCTCCCCTAATCATATAACACTTTACTACTGAGAACAACGACACTTATGTGCTCCACCACATACCTTTCTCTCAAAACCCCATCAAATAATCTGGCGACAGCTATAAGCCAAAATCTTTCCCTCCCAAGTTTGGTTAGCCTTGGCACACATGGCCGGTACGACTCCACATGCTATCTGTGTGGTACACCTAGAGTCACATTCAATCACATAATGTTTTTATGCGACAATTTCAAGCCCCCGCCGCAATGTTGCCTCACGGACCAGGAGGGTTTGGAGATCGCGGTCTCCAGCTTGCACCCAGCAGCGCAAAAGATGCTGGTTGACTGAGCTGAAACGGTCGCTGCCAGGCACGGACGGACAGACAAGAGCCGGGATCAGGAACCATCTCAATGCCTATAATGTACTCTGGTTCCCACAATAAATGTTTTACCACCACCACCCCCACCACCAAATTCTCGTCCCTTAAATGTCTTGCACTGCCTTCTCATGTCGCCGTAGGTCACGGCAGGTTCAGGTTCGTGGTTGCTTCTGGCCCAACGGGGCTGTGACTGGTAGATCACTTCCGCTTGCGGTGGGGGTTAGCCTGCCACCATATTTTTATCTGTTGTAGGCCGTCATTCCACCCGCTACAGTTTCGGTGGTGAACGATGGCTGTTCGGACGTGTGCCTTTGTCCCCCTTTTCTTTTTATTTCTTCTCTATTTTCTGTTCTTTCCGCATGAGGAGGCGGAGGTGGCTCAGCTATAGAGTCAGTAGCAGGCCCGTGCATTTTATTTTCCTTCTTCTTTCAGTCGCAAAAACAACAGGTTATAGCAGCTGGTATGCTTGGCAGGACGAGGACCCAAAGGGAGGGGCGCAAGGAAGGCGGAGGTGGTGTCGTGTTGAGCTTAAATTAGTGAAACCTGTAACATTCTCGTGAACTCTAATAAACCTCACACAGTTTTAAGACTCCTCTTCTCGTTATCTTTCTCATCTCCTTTCAATGTGCCATTATCGGTATTGAAAGGTGTATTGAGCAGTATGTGGCTAGGCAGAGTCTGTATAGGATATCTTTGGTCCCTGGAAGGGAGTATACATCATTCTATGCTATGTTGGTTTGTCGGCGGAAAACCACGCAGAATCTCAGAGTTCCGTTTTTATTTTCATGACCACGACTGATACTGCGTAAAGTCTCTTGGTATTGATCAATACCATCGTCATGAAGGATATCGTGCACTCGCTCACGGAAGGCTCCGTGTTTCCGCGGCGCAAGGTTGGAAGGAATTCGATGGAGCATTAGGGCAGAGTCATCACATATAGATGCGTTATAGATATACCTGACTCATAAATTTCCGCAGCAAACGAGCCATACGTACGTATCTGCGGGCCCTAGGGGGGTTGTCTAACTCGGTACCCAAGGTCCAGGGAGGTTGAGAGCCAATCTTACCTTCCATCTAAAGAACGAAACTTGAGTTGGCAGTGCTTGCAATGGCAAGCCATGGCACATGGTCTCTTGGCGTCGCAAAACCAGAGGGCCCATCAGTTTTCGACCGAAATACTGGCCAGCAGAAACAAGCAGAGACACGCATGACCGTAATATGTCGATCACAATGCCACTGCAAATCACGCCGACAACATTGACGCCAGATGTCATGGACAACAGTGTCTTAGCGCTATAGCTAAAAATAAGTACTGATGGACTCTAGTCCGTAGCTTCGCCGCAAGCCGAGGAGTTGAGGCTCTTCAGCGTAGCACTTGGGCGGTAAAGGCAACTATGGCAACTAGAACCAAAGAAGTACAGCAGCACGACGGCCGAAATTCCCGATAGGTTACTAGGCACATGTACTTTGAATTTAGTCTTGCGACGGCGTAGCATATGGGTGTGGCAAGATAATGTACGTTGTAAGGGTAGCCACCCACGTGCCTGACAGCAGGGTGTCCAAGAGTTTGTGCGCGGGGTGAATAAATGGGGCAAATGGTAGATAATTTACTTGCACGTATAGGGCGAAAAATTGATTTATGAAGAGTACGATGTAGAAAAGCGGTGAAAATGAGGCGGTTCTGCGGCGTACTTCTTTGCGTTTTTCTTCATTTTCGTTGCATAGCTCACGCATTTCTAGGGTTGTGATCATTCGGCTACATAGAAGGGCTGCTTGAAGGCATGTCGATAGCGAGAGCGTCTTCCCATTTGCTTGATCGTACACCCTGTTGGCTGGGAACCTATCCCACAAGTACTTGGAAGATAGGAGATAGAGAGCGCCTTAAGGCATGGGGACTCGTGCCCAATATCCAGTGCGCCAAATGTGGGGCTACAGACACTGTGCGCCATGCGTTTATTGAATGCGTGGTAGCGCGAATAATGTGGCGATAGGTGTATAGGACACTGTTCACGTCGGACCTGAAGTTCTGGAACGGCGGAGCCTCTTCAGACGATTGGTTTTCTTCTGTGCAATGTTTGTTTCGTAAAAAGGGTGCTGTTCGCCAAAGCACGAAGAAAAGCCAAGTGGGCAATGTACCTGGGGTTGCAGAACCTGCGCCTCCTGCTTTGGACTTATTGTGCAGCGAGTTAGAAGCAGACGGAGAGGCGCTGTTACTTCGGCGCTTGCACCCAAGGTACTTCGTAGTAACAGGGGGCAGGCTAAGGATTTCAATGGTTCGATATTAGGCATCGTCCCCTGTCGCCTCCCCTTATTCGGCCTTGGGCCATTGTGAGGAATGTAACCTGTGTTCTTTCCAATACATGCCCCACTATGGTCGTGAGATGGCTCTTGAGGATTGTGTTTCCTGTGGAAAAATGTATGTTGCATCTCTTTTGTATCCTGGTTTGATGCATGTAGCATAGATGCGCAGGCGGAACCTATGCTGGTTTGGAATGTACATAAGTGTATTTTGCACCATATATATGTTTTATATGAATGGATGTCACTGAACTTCTCTTTGCTAGATAGGATGCAAGCGAACTGAGGCGTTTAGCTGAGGTTCATTATGTCCCATGAGAAAGACGATCGAGACGTCACACAGGGCACTTCAGCTGTCAGTGCGCACTGTGACTGCTAATTTTTTGGGGAGCTGAGTCGGCATTTTTAATGTATAGATGCCATCAACGTACCGCGTTTGGGGAATGTCTTATCGGAGCACCGCGACAATTGTTTTGTGATCTACAATGGGTAATAAATGTGCCATCACAAGGACGAGGATGGAAACGAAGAACGCAGGAGAAGTGCTAACTGTGAACTGAGAAAATTTTTGAGACACGGAATATACAGAAAAAAAGAAGAAAATAAACACAGGAACAAAGCGCATATGACTAACGCAGTCCAATTCATGTTCAGAATGCTCGAGCCAAAAAAGGCACTTGAAACAATACAACTATATAAACCGTATAAGAGAATTGCATTATCAATATGTAAAACTTTTAATCAACTATGAGTTTTGTTCCTGTACATGCTTTCTTTTTTTACAATAAATGCGTCCCCCCCCCCCCTACTCCCGCAAAAACCAATTCCTATGTTGATAGAGAGCCCCTTTTTCTTCGTCACCATCCATGGCCTTGCGGTGTCACAACAATATAGGTACATACCACGTAATTCAGTTTTACACACCTTTTACATGGACGATACCTGAAAACCTTAATCTTAATCCTAAAGGGGTCCCTTCACATACTCGTCACACATTAACGGGCGTTGTTCGCACATATTGTACACACCACTCGTAAAAGGAACCACACTAAACAATAATTTATTTTTTTTGCAGCATCATACGATCCATAGCTTAAACCTTGTGAAACGCCCTACATGTGCCCGCAGACATTCAAAATCAGCTTTTGCGTCAAAATGTCAATGTTTTATGAGTTTTGCCTATTGAACTCAAAATGTTGTAAGTTGTCAGAATTATTTTGGCTTCAGATTCGTTTTCTTCACCCACGTGCTCTCCCCATTCGTTTCCTTTCACAGATATTTGACGCACATTGTTGCCCCAGTTTCGGATATGGGTTAGCCAGTTTGCAGTATCAGGAATATCACCGACGTAAAGCAATCAGTTATCAGCCTTAAACAGTTATTTTCTCGTATAATTAAAAGATGCATCCTACACGATGCCTTTAATTATTTATTCGAGTCATGAGATGCCAGGTTGTTTGTTAGAGTGTGTACATTTGGTAGAAAGGCAGCCGTCACGTGCGCAGCATGGCGGGATCTCTGGAATTGCTTGCGCTGACGACGCGTATAGGAGCATACTTACCTGGTGTTGAGTCTCCAGTGTTCAAGACGGCCGGGGCTCCATGCTGAGGCCTTCCATTGCATTGCGGTTGGCTGAAGCATGCCACTTCCCCAAACTGGGGAGGCTGAAGCATTCAATTTTTGGTAGTGGGGCTCGGCGTGCGCGCCAGCCCCTGCTATCTTCAATGTCCAAAATTAGAAACAATATTGGGAATCTGCTTTAGAAAACGCTGATAGCTATGATAAAACCTTTCTTTGCAGTCTGTCACGCCGGTATTTTTTTCTTCATTGCATGGATAAACTTCCGAGCAAAATAAATAACGGATTTCGTATCGCAGAATCTCTCGGCTGAATAATGCAAGACCGCTATACTCTCCTGCCGGCCTATTGGGCGCGATATAGTAGTTCGTTTTGTCTATAGTAAGGACGCCGTAGGGCGTTGAGAGAAACCACTACATCGGACGTAAGAAAAAAAAGAATAAGTAAAATGAACAAAATTCCAAACAGCTGCAGCCTATAGTATAGATTCACGGCAGTGGTATGTCATCAATGAGACATTGCTATAGTCCAAGTAATATATGTCATAAGATTATTAGGTTACATAGCTATCCAATGAGACGGCCATGTCAAAGTATGCCGCAAGCAGTTAGCTTACATAGCAATATGCACATGGGGACTATCAAGTGTAAACCACAAACTGGTGGTTTAGAACGCACTTCATAATTCTAGTTTTTGTTTCCTTGGTGCTCCGTGCTCGCATATATTCTCTAAACCTTTTTAAGTATGTAAAAAAAATTAATAAAATAATGAATAAGTAACTGAGTTTGCTACATCTGAAGGCTGCCCATTGTCAACTGCCTGCCGTTTCTCCCTGTATCGAAGTCGGCGGCCGCTTTCCTTAACCAGCAGGGCAGAGAAGCAATGTCCAAAGTAATGCATGCGTCTGTTTGATGATAAATATTCTTCATCAAGGTCTCTTTTTAGCGTAACAATTAAAGGCAATGAATATAAATTGATGCCCGGAGGTAGGGTACCACATGTTCGATGCATCGTTTGACGCGAGTAGGCCGATCGTTCGACGCATCGAATTTTGGAAAAAGCTTCATTTCAACTATAGCCTCGGAAAACAAAATATTAGGGAGCGTCTCCGAAAATCAATCTCATCTCTGGTATCTCCTCCGTTGACTTAAAACATGGCATTTATAGATCTAAGGAAACTAACCATCCAACCAAGGGGATCGGCGGCGCGTAAAAAGAGACAAGGGGGTTGGGAAGGAGAAGGGCAGTGACTCAACGATATGGAGAGGATGGGGCTGCAGCTCGCGGATTGTGAGTCTTCGGCAGAGACCCCTGACTCCCAAGCCTGGGCGCCGTAGTGCAGGGTCGCTAGCGCTTTCGAAGGGCGGAGGTTCCCGAGATTTCAACGAGATACGCCTCCATCTGCAACCAGGGCATCATCTCAATGCACATATCCACTACATCTGGCGCCAAAGCTAGCATTCCTTGGAAATGGCGTAGCCGTTCGTGGTGTATACTTTCTCTTGCAGCAGCCTATATACATTATCGCTCCTAAAAATGTCTTGCACTGCCTTCTCATGTCATCATAGGTCACGGCAGATTCAGGTTGGTGGTTGGTTCTGGCACCGTGGTTCTGGCCCAACGGGGCTGGGACTAGTAGGTCCCTGCCGTTTGAGACTGAGGCTAGCCTGCCACCTAATGTTTATCTGTTGTAGGCCGTCATGCTACGCGCTACCCTCTCAGTGGTGGACGACGGCTGTTGCCGACGCGCGTCTTTCTCTCTCTCTTCTTTTTATTTCTTATCTATTTTCTCTTCTGTCTGCACGAGGCAGCGGAGGTGGCTCAGATAAAGTGCCAGTAGCAGGCCCGTGCATTTCGTTTTGCTTCTTCCTTCAACCGCAACAACAAAAGGTCACGGCAGCTGGTCTGCTTGGCAGAATAAGGGCCCAGGTGGAGGGGCGCAGGAAGGGCGGAGGTAGTGTAGTGTTGAGTTTAAATGAGCAAAACTTGAAACCTTCTCGTGAACTCGAATATACCTCCCTTAGTTTTAAAAGTCATCTTCTCATTATCTTTCTCATCGCCTTCGATGTACCATTACCGGTACTAAAAGGAGCCTTGAGCAGCATTTGGCTAGACAGAGTCTGTAGAGGATATCATTTGTCTTTGGGAGGCAGCATACATCTTTCCATGCTATATTGCTGACTCGGCGGAAATCCACACAGTACCTCAGAGTGCCGTCTTTATTTTCACGACCACGACTTGTACTGCAAAAAGCCTCTTAGCATGGCTCAACAATATCGTTGTGAAGAATATCGTCCACTCGTTTACGGATGGTTCTGTGTTTCCGTGGCGCAACTTTGGACTGACTTCGATGAAGCATTCGGGCAGAGTCATCACATTTGATATAAATATGTACATATATACCTGAAATATAAATTTCCGCAATAAACGAGCCATATGTGCGTGTCTGTGAGCCTTAGGGGCGTGTCTAACTCGGGATCAAAGGTCCTGGAAGGTTGAGAGCCGATCTTACCCTTCCGTCTAAAGAGAGAAACCTGAGTTGGCAGCGCTTGCAATGGCGGCCATGACACATGGTCTCTTGACGCAAAATCAGACGACCCGTCAGTGCACGAACGAAACACTGGCCAGCAGCGACCCAGCAGAGGCACGCATGCCCGTAATATTTCGATCACAATGTCAATGCAGACCTCGCCGAGAACACTGACGCTAAATGTTCTGGACAATAGTATCTTAACGCTATCGCTATATATAAGTACTGATGGACTCTAGTCCGCGCCTTCGCCTGAGGCAGACGAGTTGAGGCTCTTCACCGCAGCACGTGGGCTGCAATGGCAATGCGCTTGGGTCACTGCTACCGAAGAAATACCGCAGAAGGACGGCCCATATCGCCGATAGGTTACTAAACATATCTGCTTTGCATTTAGTGTTGTGATGACGTAGGATGTCGGTGGGTGCAAGATAAGGTGCGTTGCCAGGGTAGCCGCCACATGCCCGACAGCAGTGTCTAGAAGTTTGTGAGCGGAGTGGTTACATGGGTCAAATGGTAGGTAATTTGCTTGCGCTTATAGGATGAAAATGGATTTTTGAAAAGTACGATGTAGAGATGCTGTGAAAAGGAGGCGGCTCTGCCGCATATTTCTTAGCGTTTTTCTTTATTTTCGGTGCATAGCCCAATCATTCCTAGAGCGGTTATCATTAGGCTCTATAGAAGGGCTGCTTGAAGGCGTGTCGCTAGCGAGGGCATTTTAGCATTTTTTCTGTCGTACACCCTGGTGGCTGGAAATCTATCCCACAAGTACTAGCTCGATAGGATGTAGGCGAAGGGAGGAGTTAAAGCTCGGGTTCAATATGACACCTAAGAAAGATGGCCGAGAAGTCGAGGAGGGCACTTCAGCTTTCAGTGCACGCTATCACGTTGCAAGTTTTTTTTTGGGGAGCTGGCCCTGCATTTTAACGTATATATGCCATCTACATTCCGCCTTTCGGTAATATCTTTTCAGAGCATCGCTACAATTGTTTTGTGATCTGCTATGGGGTATAAATGTTATGCCATCACAAGGACGAGCACGGAAATAAAAAGACAGAAGAAGTGCTCACTGTCAACTGGTAAAATTTTTGAGACACGCAATATACATAAAAAGAAGAAAATAAATACAGGAACAAAAAGCCTATGACATGCGCAATTCAATTCATGTTTAGAGCACTCGAGCCAAAAGAAGCACATGAAACAACACAACGATATTAATTGTATATGAAAAATGCACTTTCAGTAGTCAAACTTTCAATAAACTATGAGCTTTGTTCTTGTACATGCTTTCTTTTTTTTTCCAAATAAATGCGTCCCCCCTTCCAACAAAAAATAAATAATTTTGTCAGCTGATAGCGAGCACCTTTCCTTTTCCTTCGTCAACATCCACGTCCTTGTGGTGCCAGATATCCACACCTTTTAGATGGACAATACCTGAAAACCTTTATCCTAAACGTTTCCCTTGACATCCACTGCTCTCGTAGAAGGAACCACATTCAACAATAATTGTTTTCTGGAGCATCATACAACCCATTGCTTAAACCTTGTAAAACGCGCTGCATATGTCCGGAGACGTTCGAATTCAGCTTTCGCTTCAAACTGGTAACGTTTTCTGATTTTTACCAAATGAACTAAAAGAGTTGCAAAGTTTAAGAATAATTTTGGATTCAGTTTTTTTTCTTTCTAACCCACGTGCACTGTCCCATTTTTTTTTTCTTTCACAGATGTTTGACTAGTAACTTTGTGTTTGACGCACATTTTCAGCACCATTTTCGGACGCGGGTTAGCCAGTTTGCAGTATCAGAAATATTACCGACGCAAAACCGTCAGTTATCAGCATTAAACTTCATTACTATCTCGTATAATTAAAAGATGCATCCTGACGACGCCTTTAATTGCTTATTCGAGACATGAGATGCCAGGTTGTTTGTTAGAGTGTGAACATTGGGTTGAAAGGCAGCCGCTACTTGCGCAGCATGGCGGGATCTCGGGAATTGCTTGCGCTGATGACGCGTATTCGAGCATACTTACCTGGTGCTGAGTCCCCGGTGTTCAAGACGGCCGGGGCTCCGTGCTGAGGCCTTCCATTGAACTACGGTTGGCTGAAGCATTCCACTTCCCTAAATTGGGGAGGTTGGAGCATGCAAAGTTTGGTAGTGGGGCTAGGCGTGCGCGCCAGCCCCGCCATCTTCAAAGTAGAAAAGTAGAAAGCATACTGGGGCTTTTCGATGGAGGTTTAAAGCAAGGCGCCGATGTGCTGTGCGTTGTCAGTGTGCGTTAAAGAGCCCCAGGTGGTCGAAATTTCCGGAGTCCTCCACTATGGCGTATCTCATAGCCTCAGTCGCTTTGGGACATCAAACCCCACAGACAAGACCAGAAACGTTAATAGCTGTGATGAAACTTATTACAGGCCGACCTACTTTTTCTTTATTGCATGGTAAAACTTTTGACGAAGAGAAATAAGAGACTTCGTGACGCAAACTCTCTGGGCTGCCTAATGCAAGCCCCCCTAATACTCTACGCCGACCTAGTGAGCGCGATATAGCAATTCGTTTTGTCTACAGTAAGGACACAGTAGGGCGTTGAGATAAACAAAATCGAAAGAAAAAAAAAGATAAAGTAAAATGAACAAAATTTTATACAGCTGTTGCCGAATACAGATTGACGGCCGTAGTATGTTATCACCGAAACATTGTTATAGTCCAAGTAATGTATGTCATAAGAGTATGACGTCACGTAGCAATCCAATCAGACGGCTTCGTCAAAATGTGCCATGAATACCATGAGCGACGAACGTCTGTTTGGAAAAAATTACGCATTTTCCAGAGGTAGCATTGGAGTAATAAGGGTGGCTTACTGGACTTAACGGAGTGCGTGAATAGATGCAGCGCTAATGCATTCAAATTCCCCGATACAGTTTCTGCCCTTATCTCTAAGCTTTTTTTTTCTTTTTTCTTTTTGCAACGTATAGCACATCGTTAAAACCCATTCAAAGCGCGCCGAATCCATATGACTTGTTCGAATTTGGCTTTGGCGACCACCTTCGAACGCATTCGTTCGTTCGGCGAAATAAGCTAAAACAACTACCATTTTTTAATATCAGTCTGGCTTCCGTTTCTTTCAAGGGTGGGCTAGTTGGTAAATCATCTTGGAAAGCAAAGCAGCCCACTTCAAAACACTGACACAGGAACGGAACGACAACACAGCGCTGACTTCAACTGGTTTTTTATAGAGAACGACACAATATATATGTACGAAAAGTGGGCGGGAAAGAATTGATGACAGCTGCTGAGCTTGCACGTGGCGGAAAGACAACGAACGCAAAGTTAAAAGGCGCACGATAACAATACAGGTCAAAACAAGGCAGAATAGTAAAGTTATAAAGAAGCGAGAAAGGGAAAGGCCAATATGTAAAAACAGTTGCAGATGGCACGATACGAAGGCTATATTCGAAAAAAAGAGCCAAAAGGGGCATTAAGAGCGATAAAAGACTCAAGAGGGGCAATCAGAGCGATAAAGGAGACAAAGGGGCATTAAGAGCGATTAAAGAGCCAAAAAGGGCAATTAAGAGCATTACAGGACCGAAAAGGCATTAAAAAAAACAGAATACCTAAACCAACCAAGGTCAGGCTGCTAAATGATGAAGAGTATGTACAACATTAAAACTACTTTGCGCCTGGTTCAAATATTCTAACTCACGTTTAGTCAGGGCTATTGAGGGTGTGCTAACTAAATTTTGACCTAGCTTTAGAATGTGAGAGGCTTCTATTTCGCGTGTGACCTGATGTGCGTTTCTAGCAATGACAGTGCATTGATGAAGGGATGGCTCACAGGACCAACATGGACATTTTAGGCAGTGAACACCTAGGTTTCTTTTAGTAGTATTGTAAACACTGTTTGAGTGTTCCATAAGAAGTTCGTTTAGGCAACGCCCGGTTTGCCCCACGTAGGCCTGCCACGGCTTAGGGCAATCTTACCTTATCAGCGATGCACTCGCTCCAATTTTCGTCTTGCACAGACGTTCGACGCACATTACAATGCCAACTGCGGAGGTGGGAGGTGGTGTCTGTTATTCGCTAAAATCTTCAAGTACAATTTTCTTATTTATGTGCTCGAAAATTAATTTACAATTAACAGATGCACGCTGACGACGCCTTTACTTAACTGTTCGCAAAATGAGAAACCAGGATTTTTGATAGGTGGGAACATTCCGCAGAAAGACATCGTCCCTTGTGCAGCATGGTGAGATCTCTGGAACTCATTGCGCTTACGTTCTCTGGAACTCCTTGCGGAGAGTGAGGTGGTGAAGGGTGGCTGTTGCTGGCCCTGATGGGGTGGGACAGGTTGGTCAACGCCTCTTACGGCGGGATCTAGCCTGTCACTGAATTATTATCTGTTGTAGGCCGTCATTGCGGCCGCTAGCGTATCGGTGGTGGGCGACGGTTGTTGCGACGCGATCTGTGTCCCTTTTTCCTCTTATTTCTTTTCAATTTTCTCTTCTGTCTGCACGAGGCGGCGGAGGTGGCTCACCTTGTAGTTTTAGTTTACTTGCATCTATAAATGCCTTGCTTTAAGTCCATAGAGGAGATACCAGAGATGAGATTGATGTTTGGAGACGCTCCTTAATATTTTGTTTTCCGAGGCTATAGTTGAAATGCGGCTTTTTTTAAAGTCGATGCGTCAAACGATGCATCGAACAAGTGATGCCCTACTTCCGGGCCTCAATTTTTATTCATTGCTTTTAGTTGTTACGCCAAAAAGTTACCTTGATGAAGAATATTTATCATCAAACAGATGCATGCATTACTTTGGACATTGCTTCTTTGCCCTGCTGGATAAGGAAAGCGGCCGCCGACTTCGATACAGGGAGAAACGGTAGGCAGATGACAATGGGCAGGCAACCTTCCGATGTAGCAAACTCGGTTACTTATTCATTATTTTATTAACTTTTTTAAATACTTAAAAAGGTTTACAGAATATGTGCGAGCACGTAATAGACAAAGGAAACCAAAACTATAATTATGAAGTGCGCTCTAAAACGTCAGTTTGTGGTTTGCACTTGATAGTCCCCAAGTGCATATTGCTATGGAAGCCAACTGCTTGCGGCATACTTTGACATGGCCGTCTGATTAGATGGCTATGTGACGTCATAATCTTATGACATATATTACTTGCACTATAACAATGTGACATTGGTGGCATACCACTGCCATGAATCTATACTAGGCAGCAGCGTCTTGAAATTTTGTTCATTTTACTTAATCTTTTTTTTTTCTTACGTCCGATGTAGTGGTTTCTCTCAACGCCCTACGGCGTCCTTACTATAGACAAAACGAACTACTATATCGCGCTCAATAGGCCGGCAGGAAAGTATAGCGGTCTTGCATTATTCAGCCCAGAGATTCTGCGTCATGAAATCCGTTATTTATTTTGCTCGGAAGTTTTTCCATGCAATAAAGAAAAAAAGGCTGGCGTAACAGACTGCAACGAAAGGTTTTATCATAGCCATTAGCGTTTTCTAAAGCAAATTCCCAATATTGTTTCTAATTTTGGACATTGAAGATGGCAGGGGCTGGCGCGCACGCCGAGCCCCACTACCAAAAATTGAATGCTCCAGCCTCCCCAGTTTGGGGAAGTGGCATACTTCAGCCAACCGCAGTGCAATGGAAGGCCTCAGCATGGAGCCCCGGCCGTCATGAACACCGGGGACTCAGCACCAGGTAAGTATGCTCAAATACGCGTCGTCAGCGCAAGCAATTGCAGAGATCCCGCCATGCTGCGCAGGTGACGGCTGCCTTTCTACCAAATGTTCACACTCTAAGAAACAACCTGGCATCTCATGTCTCGAATTATTAATTAAAAGGGTCGTGTAGGATGCATCTTTTAATTATACGAGATAGTAATTGTTTAAGGGTAATAACTGACGGCTTTGCGTCGGTGATATTCTTGATACTCCAACTGGCTAACCCAACTCCGAAAATAGGGCACACAATGTGCGTCAAACATCTGTGAAAGGAAAAACAATGGGAGTGCACGCGGGTGAGAAAGACAACGAAACTGAAGCCAAAATGATTCTGACAACTTACAACGTTTTGTGTACATTAGGTAAATCTCAAAAAACATTGACATTTTGACGCGAAAGCTGATTTTGAACGTCTGCGGGCACATGTAGCGCGTTTCACAATGTTTAAGCTATGTATCGTATAATGCGGCAAAATAATGAATTACTGTTTAGTGTTGTTCCGTTTGCGAGTGGTGTGGACAATGTGTGCGAAGAACGCCCGTTAATGTGTAAGGAGGATTTCAAGGGACACCTTTAAGATTAAGATTAAGGTTTTCAGGTATCGTCCGTCTAAAAGGTGTGTAAAACTGGATAACGTGGTATGTACCTATATTGTTGTGACACCGCAAGGACATGGATGGTGACGAAGAAAAAAATGCTCTCTATCAACTAAGGAATTGTTTTTTGCGGGAGTAGTGGGGGGACGCATTCATTGAAAAAGAAGAAAGCATGTACAGGAACAAAACTCATAGTTGATTCAGAGTTTGACATATTGATAACGCAATTCTCTTATACAATTTATATCGTTGTATTGTTTCATGTGCCTTTTTTGGCTCGAGCATTCTGAACATGAATTGGACTGCGTAAGTCATATGCTTTTTGCTCCTCCGTTTATTTTATTCCTTTTTTCTGTATATTCCTTGTCTCAAAAAGGTTCTCGGTTGACAGTTAGCACTGCTGTGTTCTTCGTTTCGTCATTGTGGTGGCACAACATTTATTAGGCATTGCAGATCACTTAACAATTCTCGTGGTGCTCCGAAAAAACATTCCCCAAACGCGGAACATAGATGGCATCTATACGTTAGAAATGCCTGGCCAGCTCCCCAAAAAACTAGCAAAGTCACAGCGCGCACTGACAGCTGAAGTACTCCCTCTGACTTCTCGGCCATCTTTCTTACGGGATATAATGAACCTCAGGTAAACGCCTCAATTCGCTTGCATCCTATCTAGCAAAGAGGAGTTCAGTGACTTCCATTCACATAAAACATACATATGGTGCAAAATACACTGTATTTACTTTCTAAATCAGCAGCAGGTTCCGCCTGGGCATCTATGGTACTTGGATCAAACCAGGATACGACAGGAATGCAACATGCATTTTGCAACAGGCAACGCAATCCTCAAGAGCCATCTCACTGCCATAGGGGGGCATGTATTGAAAAGAACAAAGGTTACATTCCTCACAATGGCCTAAGGATGAATGAGGGGAGGCGACAGGGGATGATGTCTAATATCGAACCATTAAAATGCGCCGCCTACCCCTGTTACTACGAAATTCCTTGTGTGCCAGCGCCGAAGAAACCGCGTCTCTCCGTCTCCTTATAACTTGCTGGACAATACGTCCAAAGCAGGAGGCGCAGGTTCTGCAGCTCCGGGTACATTACCCACATGGGTTGTCATCGTGCTTCGGCGAAGGAGCGCCATTTCCACAAAACAAATATTGCACACAAGAAAACGAATAGTCCAAAGAGGCTTCGCGGTTCCCGAACTCCAGGTCCGGCGTGAACACACAGTGACCCATACACCAAGCGCCACATTATTCGCGCTACCACGCATTCAAAGAACACATGGCGCACAGTCTATGTAGCCCCACATATGACGCACTGGATATTGGGCACGAGTCCCCATGCCTCCAGTCGCTCTCTATCTCCTGTCTAGCAAGTAATTGTAGGATAGGTTTCCAGTCATCAGTGTGTGCGATCGAACAAATGGGAAGACGCGCTCGCTATCGACATGCCTTCAAGCAGCCCTTCTATGCAGCCTGATGATCACAACCTAGGAAGTGAGTGAGCTATGCATCGACAATGAAGAAAAACCCGAAGTACGCCGCAGAACCGCCTCCTTTTTACCGCTTCTCTACATGGTGCCCTTCATAAATCAATTTTTTGCTCTATAAGCGAAAGTAAATTACCTACCATTTGACCCATTTAACCACCCCGTTCACAAACTCTTGGACACCCTGCTGTCAGGCACGTGCGGCAACCCTTACAACATAATTTACCTTGCACCCTCCCATTTGCTACGCCGTCAAAACAATAAATTCAAAGTAGATGTGCCTAGTAACCTATCGGGAATGTCGGCCGTCGTTCTGCTGTAATTATTTGGTTCCAGTTGCCACAGCTTATTGCCTTAACCGCCCACGTGCTACGCTGAAGAGCCTCAGCTCGTCGGCCTGAGGCGAAGCCGCAGGCTAAAGTCCATCAGTACTTATTTTTAGCGATAGCGCTAAGACACTGTTGTCCGAAACATCTGGCGTCAATGTTGTCGGCGCGATTTGCAGCGGCATTGTGATGGACATATTACGGTCATGCGTGCCACTGATTGTTTCTGCTGGCCAGTGTTTCGGTCGTGAACTGATGGGTCGTCTGGTTTTCTGACGCCAAGAGACCATTTGTCAGGGGCGCCATTGAAAGCGCTGCCAACTCAAGTTGCGTTTTTTAAACGAAAGGGTAAGACCGGCTCTCAACCTTCAAGGAACCTGTATTCAGAGTTAGAGACTTCCCCTAAGGCCCGCAGATACGTACGTATGGGTCGTTTGCTGCGGACATTTATGAGGCAGGTATATCTATAGCACATCTATATGTGACGACTCTGCCCGAATGCTCCATCGAAGTCCTTCCAACGTTGCGCCACGGAAACGCGGAGCCTTCCGTGAGCGAGTGCACGGTATTCTTCATGATGATGGTTTTAAGCCATACCAAGAGACTTTATGCAGTATCAGTCGTGGTCGTGAAAATAAAAACGGAACTCGGAGATTCTACGTGGATTTCCGCCGACAAAGCAACATAGCATAGAGTGATGTATACTCCCTTCCAACGACCAAAGATATCCTATACATACTCTGCCTAGTCAAATACGGCGCAATGCACCTTTCAATTCTGATATTGGCACATTGAAAGGAGAAGAGAAAAATAACGGGAAGAGGAGTTTTAAAACTTTGTGAGGTTTTTTCCGAGTTCACGAGAATGTTACATGTTTCACTCATTTAAGCTGAACACGACACCACCTCCGCCCTCCCAGCGCCCCTCCATCTGGGCCCTCGTCCTGCCAAGCATACCAGCTGCCATGACCAGTTGTTGCGACTGAAAGAAGAAGGAAAATAAAGTGCACGGGCCTGCTACTGACTCTATAGCTGAGCCACCACCGCTGCCCCGTGCGGAAAGAAGAGAAAATAGAGAAGAAATAGAGAAGACACGCATCCGAACAGCCATCGTCCACCACCGAAACGGTAGCGGGTGGAATGACTTCCTACAACAGATACAAATATGATGGCAGGCCTACCCCCTCCGCAAGCAGTAGTAATTTAACAGTTGTCACAGCCCCGTCGGGCCAGACGCACACAAACCTAAACCTGCCGTGACCTACGGCGACATGAAAGGCAGTGCAAGACATTTGAGGGACGAGAATGCGGGGGTGGTAAAACATTTATTGTGGGAACCAGGGTGCATTACAAAGATTGAGGTGGTTCCTGATCCCGGCTCTGTCTGTCAGTCCATGCCTGGCAGCGACCGTTTCAGCCCAGTCAAACAGCATCTTTTGCGCTGCTGGGTGCAAGCTGGAGACCACGATCTCCCAATCCTCCTGGTCCTTGAGGCCACATTGCGGCTGGGGCCTGAAACCTTCGCATAAAAGCATTATGTGATTGAATGTGGCTCTAGGTGCGCCCATGGAGAGCATGTGGTGTCGTACCGGCTATGTGTGCCAAGGCTAACGAAACTTGGGAGGGAAAGATATTGGCTTGTAGCTGTCGCCAGATTATTTGATGGGGTTTTGAGAGAGAGGTATGTGGTGGAGCATATAAGAGTCGTTCTCGGTAGTGAAGTGTTATATCGTGATAGGTGAGAGGTCTGTCTCGCGTGCTTCCCCAGTCTTCGGTATGCTCCGCTCGGTTGACATGCGCTCGAGCAGCTGAGTGGGCTGCATCGTATACCGGGGTTCTGCAGGAAGAAATATGTACCATGCATGGGCACACCATTACCACAGAATGCGACCTTTGGGGCCATATGTAATAGATAGGTGCATTGGAATGATGGCCTGGCTGTAGATGGGGACCGTGCACGGGCACACCATTACCAAAAAGTGCGAGCTTTGGCGCCAGATGTAATAGATAGGTGCATTGAGATGATGTCATGGCTGTAGATGGGAGAGTACATCTTTGAAATCTTAGTAAACTCCGCTCTTAAAAAGCGCTAACGACACTGCACTACGGTGCCCAGGCTTGGGAGTCGGGGCGTCTCTTTCGAAGACTCACAATGCGTGAGCTGCAGCCGCATCCTCTCCATATCGCTGAGTCACTGCCCTTCTCCTTCCCAACCACCTTGTCTCTGTTTACGCACCGCCGAACCCCTTCATTGAATTTTATAGTTTCCTTGTATCTATAAATGCCTTTTTTAGGTGAACGGTGGACATAACAGAGATGGTATTCATATAGGCAAACGCTCCTTATATTTTGTCTTCCGAGGCTATAGTTGAAATAAAGATGTTTTGACATTTGATGCGTCGAAAGATCAGCTTACCGGCACTTGTAACATGTGGTGCCCTACCTCCGGGGCTCAATTTTCATTCATTGCCTTGAATTGTTACGCCAAAAAGAGACCTTGATGAAGAATATTTATCATCAAACAGACCCATGCATTACTTTGGACATTGCTTCTCTGCCTTGCTAGATCAGGAAAACGGCCGCCGACTCCCACCCTCTCCATTTGGGAAGATGCCTTGTTCAGCACCGAGCCGACCGCACAACGCCGGCTAATCGAGCAGGCGGAGATAATTACAGTGGCCAATGGAATTATACTTTCTTGAGACCGTTTCCTTAGAACCAACAGGCAAAACTAGCGATAGCTGCTCTGGCTGGCCTGCAGGATCGAGGGGGAACATGAAACCTTGGACTGAGGGCTCCACTCAGGAGGATAAGGAACTATAAAATAAAAGCTTTTCCTCCTTCTCCTCCTCCCTCCGATGCCTCTATTTACCCACCCCGGACAAGCAATTGGTGAAGGCGCAGGAATGCGTCTGGCGACGATTGCAGACTAGATGTTTCTTCAACCCATACGTGTTGAGCAAAATCTACCCCGACATTCAGCGGAGTGCAAATGGTGTCAGGAATTGGCAACCTATGACCACATAATATGGAGTTGTAGCATAGCACCGCCACCGGCGGATATTATGCGTGATCCTTCCCTCGAGCAGTGGGAGACCGTGTTGGCAAGCTCAGACCCGGTCGTCCAGACCAGGGCCGTGGAGTGGGCCACCCATGTCACCGTCAGCCATGGATTGATGGCCATCTAAAACGTAATCGTCCACACATGCTCTCTGACGAAAATAAAGTTTTTCCATCCATCCACCGCCAACATTGTTGTTGCCACTGGAGAAAGAAGGAAAATAAAATACGTGGGCCTGTTACTGGCTGTGTAGCTGAGCCACCTCCGCAGCCTCGTGCGGTTGGTTGGTTGGTTGGTTCATAGGAAGGGAAAGGCGCAGTATCTGTCACACTTGCTCTGTG
>JAJIZL010025429.1:105980-154982 GCA_023969395.1 Amblyomma maculatum
CGTTTCGCCTCCATCGAAACGCAGCCGCCGAGGCCGGGATTCGATCCCGGGAACTCCGGCACAGTAGTCGGGCGTCTTACCACTGCACCACCCCGGCGGGGCAAAGAAGAGAAAATAAAGAAGAATGAAAAAGAAGAAGGAAAGAAAGACACGCATCGCAACAGCCGCCGCTCACCACTGAAACGGTAGCGGGTGTAATGACTGTCTACAACAGATAAAAATGTGGTGGCAGGCTAGCCCCCACCGCAAGCGGCAGTGACCTACCAGCACCTGCCCCGTAGGGCCAGGAGCAGCTGCTCTCCCCCTAGAGCCGACATGCTTCGTAAGCGCAAAGAGTTGTTTGTTTATGGCGCTTGAAGGAAGAAGGAATAGAAAATCCACGGGCCTTTTACTGGCTCTGCATCCTAGCCACGTCAGCGGCCTAGTGCAGACAGAAGAGAACACAGAGGAGAAAGAAAAGGAAGAGGGGGAGAAAGATGCACGTCGCAACAGCCGTCGCCCACCACCGAAACGATAGTAGGTGCAATGATGGCCTACAACAAATAAAACGCGTCAGTGATCTACCAATCCCAGTCCCGTAGCGCAGGAGCAGCCACCTCCGAAACTCAAGACGTTGTTGCTGTTGCGACTGAAGGAAGAAGAAAAAGAAAAGGCACGGGCCTGCTACTGGCGCTGTCTCTACGTTCACTCATTCTCTAAGCCCACTCCTCCACCCCTGAATAGAAGATTGGGGGGCCGCCCCGCAGGACCACTGCCCGGACCGCCAGCAATGGCTGGCTCGCCTCGCTGTTACTACAGTCACGGCCAATGGGACCCTAGAGTGTAGGTCCCTCCCGCTGAATAACTAAATAAAGATGTTTTTTCCACTACTCCTCCTCCTGGTCCTATAGCTGAGCCACCCCCGACTCCTCGTGCGGACAGAAGAAAAACATTAAGAGGAAAAAAAGAGGCAGAAAGACGCGCGCCGATAGCGGTACCGAAATGATAGCGGGTGTGATGGCGGCTTACAACAGTTAAAAAATTTGCTCGGCTCTGCTATGCCTGGATACACGTAGCGAAAAGAAGTGACAACCTCGGGATCAGAAAAAGTTAATTTGTTAAGTCTTCGCCCTTCGTCAGCAGCTGAACTCTCCTTGGCTTCCATGTCGAGCGCGTCTGATTTCACCGGCGTTCTATAATTCGTTTATAGGAAAGGAAAGGCGCGGCATCTCTTACTCGCGGATGGCAAGAAGCTCCGCCCGGCGGCTTTGGAGTGCACTTGTTCTCGCTTGGTATTCATTGCCAACGGCAGATTGGTGACGTCACATCCTTAGCAGCGTCATCATCAGCCTGACTTCTCTCCCAAATTTCTCCAATTAACCTGGTTCTGTGCTAGCTGCATCTCCTTGAGAGCTGCGACTTAACCTCATCCACCCACCTAACTTTCTGCCGCCCACTGCTACGCTTTCCTTCCCTTGGAATCCAGTTTGTTACCCTAAGCGACCATCGATTATTCTCTCTTCGCACTACTTGTCCTGCCCATGCCCACTTCTTCTTTTCGATTTCCACTAGAATGTCAGTAACTTGAGTTATTTCTGACCCAATCTGCACCCTTCCTATCTCTTAATGTTACCCCTACCATTTTTTGTTCCACAGCCCTCTGCGTGTTCCTCAACTTAAGTAGAACCCTCTTGGTTAGCCTTCACAATTCAGACCCTTAGGCGAGTACAGGTAAGATGCAACTGTTGTATACTTTCCTCTTCAGCGATACCGGTGATCTGCTAGTCATAATCTGCGAGTGCTTGCCAAATGCGCTCTATCCCAATATTATTATACTTGTTACTTCCTTTTCATGGTCCGGATCTGCGGTTACTACCTGTCCTAAGTAGATATATTCGCCTAATACTTCGAGTGCTTCGCTACCTAACGTAAACTGCTGTTCCCTCCCGAGGCTGTTTCCCATTACCTTAGCCGCTGCATATTGATTTTGAAGCCAACCTTTCTATTTTTCTATATCATCAATAATTATTTGCAGTTCATCCCCCGAGGCAATTATCAAAAAATGTTATCAGCAAATCGCAGATTACCGAGGTATTCTCCATCTGCCCTTATCCCTAACTACTTCCATTCCAAGTGTCTGAATACTTCCTCTTAGCAAGCTATGAATAGTACTGGGGAAATTGTCTCCTTGCCTAACACCTTTCTTTAAGGGATCTTTGTTACTTTCTTTAGGCAGAACTATTGTTGCTGTGCAGCCACTATATATATATCTTCCAGCACTTTCACATACGGCTCGCGTACCCTCCTCACATCCTTAACGTCACCATAATTGAGTGACTTAACTATTTTAGTCTTAGGTACTTTCAAATTGCGCGCCAATCGCAGTATCTGTTAAGCGCGGAATCCCGCTATCATCCTCTCGGCACGCAAGCGGAATTATGAGGAGCGCTTCAAAACCAGCTTCACATTACCTACTGTGCATGGATGCTGGGTGAGACCGGTATTTTTTACCGACCACTGCATGGTAGCTGTTCAGATAGGAAAGCATACTACACGTCTACGCCAACCGCAGTGGGAGCTATGGAATGTAAATAATTCTCGTCTTTCGGATGAAATTGTGCAGCGGTTTGTAGTTGCGTGCTTCAAAGACACGTGAGTTTGTCCCGATGTTTCAGGTATGGGTGCATCTTTAGGGGTGGTAAAACTCGAACAGGGGGTCTGATTTTGCTTATTTAAAATATTTTTCTCACCTTGAGTATGTGCAGCGGACCACTACTAAGGGATACATTACTTTAGATAAAGGAAAGTCGGCCATTTTTCACTACAGGGTCAGAAGTCTCCTGTCCCCAATGGTCTAAATAGCGAATTCTATAAAACGTTTATGCCTAACTTAGCATCTGCTTTATTGGAAGTTTTCAGTGCAGCTTATGACAGAGGCTTTTTGACTCCCACGTTCTATACTGGTGACACCATACACATCCCAAAAACCACAGACGCATATCAGTTGAAAGCTGTTGAAGTGTATCGTCCGATATCCTTATGCAACGTGGATTATAAAATATTAGTGAAGGTTCTTTCTTCTCGTCTGCACCTTGTAGCATTAGATTTATTAGGGCCACACCAATGCGTAGAATAAAATGCCGTAATATTTAAAACCATATCCAGATTGCACGTTCTGTGATTGAAACAGTGTCAGTTGAGGTCAGTCAAGTGGCCGTAATTGAGATTGATCTGGCAAAAGCTTTTGATAAGCGGCTTTATTATTTTTGTTTGCTGTATTGGAGTGTGCCAACCTTGGTGATGTCCTGCTTAAAGGCTTTGAATTATGTTATAAGGCGGCCACTACAAGACTAATTGTTAATCAAAACTTAACCAAACCGTTTCCTCTGAAATCATCTGTGCTCCGCCGGGGTGGTGAAGTGGTAAGATGCCCAACTACTGTGCCGGAGTTCCCCCCAAAATTCGAAACACGAGTGCGGAGCAATGGGAGACTCTGCTATCAAGTGACCGCTGCGTAGATCAGCAAGATCTGGTACAACGGGGCCAACGGGCGGCAGTAGCCAGCGCAGCCCTGGACTGAGGGCAACCGACCATTAAGGAGAAGTGGCCGAGGTCATCGCGTAACTTTCTAATTTTTTCAGGACCTCTCCGTTATGACCGTGGGATTGAATGACCATCCCCAAAATCCTGATCTGATCTACGTTTGGCACCAGTTTGCCCTCCACCTGAATATGAAACTCCCCGCTATTCTTGCAGAGGAGGTACCTTGGGTTACAAACGAACAATTCAGATTTATTCAGAAATAGGGAGCACGAAAGTCCCCTTTTAGCCGCGTAATCGACAACGATGTCGGTCACTGCCTGCAGGCGTTCCTCCGCACTCGCATCGTTCCCATGGTTAGTTAATCCAGAGGTTAATATTGTCCGCATACATGCTAAAATTTAGCCCCTTGATTTGGTTAAGTTTACTCGGGAGGCCTCTCATTGCCACGTTGAATAGGAAAGGCGATAGCATACTGAATTTCCCCACAATAACACAAGAGAAGCGGACTGAGAAGCAAGATCTCGCCACTGCAGAGCGCGGCATCTCAACGCTTCGTGGACATAGGTCCGCAAAACGGCGCGGCGAGAGAGCCACGGAACTCGTTTTTCGCGTCTCGATGCAAGCCCGCCTACGAACGTATGTTGAAGCAAGGTAGCAGGGCGCCAGTATTTGCAAATGCGCGCCAATCGCTCATGTGGTGACCGCTGAGACCGGCGATGCGAACATCCTCAGTGAGTGAGTGAGTGCAAAACTTTATTGAGCAGAGATAAGGGAGGGGGATGTGTAGGTGAGGGTCACTAGTCCAGGACTCCAACAGCTGCCACTGCTATCCGCGCCCGTGTCAAGAGGGCTCGTTGGGCCTCTAGTCCAGAGCTTGATAGGAAGGCCTCCCACCCCACAATTGTTGGCACTGTAATTGTGTCATCTGGAGGACCCAAATGCAAATATTGCGGGAAGAAGGCAGATCGGCACCACATGGTGTGGACCTGCCTACACAATCCTCCAGATGACCCGAACATTCTACAAACATCCAGTGTCCAGACGCCCTCTTTCGTAGCGAGCGGCAGCGGCGAAACAAACAGGCGAATGCCGCACATAGTGTTCAGAAGGCGTGTTACTTGACAGCGCGAGAGGGAGGGAGATAGCTATCGTCACATAGGGTACCCTCGCGCCGAGCGCCGAGCAAAGATAGCAGCGCCGCGGTGCGGCCCTGCAGCCGCTCCGCGTACCGAAGCCGTGGGCCATGTACTTTGAAAACCACTGTACATACTGCGGCCAGATCTTTTGTCAAGAATGCAGCCCCAGGCAAAGATCAGATTACCAACGTGATAATTAGAAACCTAAATGACAAGCAAATCCAGATACTAACAGATTTTATCAACAAACTCTGGGACCAAGGTGCAGATTTAAAGAAAAGAACCTCACAATTTTGGCGTCCGCGGCAGCACCAGGCCGGCCAAGCAGCATTTTCCCGCGGCTAGAGATTGGAGAAAAATGAGTGCACCAGAGTTGCTCGCGGTAGGGGAACGTATAGGTTTGCAGGGAGTCGAGTTGCGCGAGTGGGTTGAGAAAGAATTGCAAAAGGCAAGGGAAGACAAAGCTGCAGAACGCGAAGAGAGAGCTGCAGAACGTGAAGCGAAAGCTACCGAACATAAAGAGCCAAGCAGCGCTTGGAGCAAGAAAACCAGAATTTGCACCTACGAGCACGACTTGCGGATTTGGGAGAACAGGCAAGTAGCGGAGCCGATCGGCAGTCCAAGGAGCTCGGAGCGGTGCGTCTTCTGCCAGGCCCGACCAGGGAATCCAGATTTGGGGCCTGCCGGCAGTATCCTGTCCTGTTCCTCCTGTTGTCCACGAAACTCGAAACAGTGGTCGGGCCCGGGAGTGCCACAGCGCCAGCTCTTCACCGCTGCTGTAACGGCAGCTCTTCACTGGCACGAGCGTTCGGCGCTGTTCTGAGCCTATGCACATCGGGGAGACCGGACTCATTGGCCGTGGTACGACAACCCGAGGCCTCGTGCCGAGGAATGGCGGCGCGCGGAGGTCATAATGATACTCAACCAGGCAAACCACATAACCTAGATAATCTCCGACCCATTCGCTGACCACTTGCGTGAGGAAGCTTTATGAAAAAGTTATTAAGACAAGAGTGATAGCTACCTAGAAGACAATGACCTGTTTCCGGACACCATGTTCAGCTTCAGGCCCATGCTTTCTACACAGGACGTCCTACTGCAGCTAAAGAAGACTGTGATAAAAAGAATAACGGCAAGAAATGAGATCATCATATTGACCATAGATTTGAAGGGCGCATTTGATAACATTAGCCGCGAAGCGAT
Source organism: Amblyomma maculatum (assembly GCA_023969395.1). Lineage (NCBI taxonomy): Eukaryota > Metazoa > Arthropoda > Arachnida > Ixodida > Ixodidae > Amblyomma > Amblyomma maculatum. Next base: position 111,842 of record JAJIZL010025429.1, read on the forward strand.
ACTCAGGGAACTCTCGGCAACAAATTGGGGAAGATGGACCTTCGAGTATGTCAAGGCGTTCCTAACGGACAGAACAGCCGCCATTGGGATTAATAGCATACGGTCAGAAACGAGAAAAACCACCAACAAGGGTACACCACAAAGATCAGCTATAGATCCAATACTGTTAAACGTTGCCATGATATGGATAGCGAGAAGATTCGGGAAAATACAACACATAGAATATGCAATCCATGCAGACGATGCATAGGCTTTGCGAGTGTGCCAGTACTGTATAGTGTTTGGCACACCCTTCATAAATCCCATGTCTCTCTCAATCAGGTTCTCTACTTTCTCGGGGTTCTCAACATCAGCTCGGGTTAGCGCCTCGGTGCCTTGCTTGTTGCTAAACATGGTATTCAGGTTATCGAACACACGTTGGCGAATTACCTTCATAGCCATATAGAGAGCATGCATCGGTAGAGCTCCTCTTCTATCACTCCTCCTAATCTCAGACGACGCCATGGACAAGATTGTAGGTCTGGCTTCAGGCTTAATGAATCTTGCATGGCCAAGGTAAATCTGTGGAAACGACAATTCCTCGGCATGCGTCATACAGAATGCTTATAGGCTTCTTGCCTTCACCGGGAGCCATTGTTACCACAGGGTTCAGAGTAACATCTTCGTCATACACTACAGTATTCTGATCCATTGTTAGCGCAACTGCTTCTGAGATGGGGTCACCTTCGTCAGCATCACCGCATTCCTCCTGCTCCATCTCATTGTCTTTGCCATATCAATCAAGTTGTTTACTTTGTCGTGGTCGATCTTAATGTCATAGTGCTTATAGAGCGGGGAATTCTGCAACGCTCCTACCCAAGGCAGAAACTTTTCACCTGAGACCTCATTGGCTAGGCACACGGATTTAGCAAAGCGACGCCTCTTTATGTTCACAAATATTTACTGGTGATCGTCCACGTCTCTGGGGAACTGCTTCAACATGTGATCAGTATCTACAGGCACATTCACAATAGTCCCCTGATACCGTACTGGCCATTCTTCCAATTCATTAGTCTCCTAATCTGTACAAACGATATGCGCGGAGACAGAAGCCATTGTGCAACCGGATTCAAGCGCGGTAGCCTTTCTGGCATCGGTGGGTATTTGTACCCATTTGAAACACTGTACAGAGGAATCTTTTCATCTCTAAGGCTACTCTTGCATGTATTGTACACCACAGCACTAGTTAAATCATCTTCCTTCCAATGCGGGAAAGCCTTAAGCAATGTAGGAAACATGAGGGAACTCACCGGCGTAAGTTTGTCTTTGTGCCACAACCGGTCACAGACCGAACATGCATAGTCAAACGGATTGCTAGTATTGTTAGTAAAGTGTCTATTGAATTCACGTGTTGCCGCTTCAAGCTCCTTCACACTCCTTGCATGTTCTTCACGGCGCTGTGCCACAACACTTTCATCGATTTGAGTCCGGGTAGCTTGGGTGAGAGATTTCTCTCGTGTTTCCTTCAAATCTTTCTCTCGTTGTTCGGGTGTTTCTTCAGCATGCCGTTTTCTTCGGTTTTCATTCTGCCTCTCTCGATACGCACGTTCCTTCTCGAGTCGCTGCTGCCGCTGTTCCGGAGTTTCTTGGGCACGTCGCTCCCGTTTGGCTGCGTTCCGGCGTTCCGAACTAGTAGTGCTGGAACGAGTTGCACATTCCACACTGTCGGCAAAACAACTTCTTCACTTGCTTCTACCGTTGATTCTGCTGCCGGAGACGCTGAGCGTTTTTTTCTTCTGGCTGCACCTTGAGCTCATCGCTTGGAAAGCCGTTCTTCTCGTTCTTCTTCGGCCTCCGTAGCTCGCTGATGCTTTCTCTTTGCAACCTGCCGAAGCGTATAGGCTGGAGGCGGCATCTCATGGGATTGACGAGAAGAGTGGCCGTGGCGTTGCGCTGAACAAGGCGACGGCGTGAGATGGGGCCCCGTTTTTAAGCAGGTGGTATGACGTCACATAGCGCGCAGCGCTCCTGGTCAGAGAAGCGGGTGTCATGCCGCGGCCGTGGCTATGCGCCGCACAATGACAACCAAACGAAGAACCAATCAAGCATACGACAGTATGGACGCCGGCACACGCGGGAGTAAGAGGGAACCAAGAGGTGGACAGGATAGCTCGAGGGTATACTTATTACCGAGTATCCAGCGTAAGGGACCTCGAGGGGAACGAACCTGTACCCTAAGATTATTCGGCGATACTAAACCATTACAAGGGCTGCTGAAAGCAGTATCCTCCACCACACAACTCCCTTAGCAGAGAGGACTCAGTCGCGTGGAGGCAGATACAAACGGGCTCGTACCAGAACCTGCACGTACTCAACAAAAAATATTCCACACAGTACACTGACAAATGTCCTTGGGGCCAAGAACCACCTACACTGTACCACATAACCTGGGCATGCCAGAGGATAAGCGTGGTACCCGTTATAACAAACCCGAGTGCGCAGAAATGGGAGGGAGTGCTCTGCGTCGATAGCCGAGTCGACCAAGAAGGTCTGATTCGGCGAGCACAGCTGGCAGCAGCATCCAGCGGAGCCCTGAACTAGCCACCATACCTGAACTAAGGGCAACCGACCTTTGTCTTAGAAGATGAACGAAGCCATCTCAACCCTAGTGAAAAAATCCTATGAGTCACAATATCCTCATACAAGTTCTCATACTAAACTCGTACTAAACTCATACAAATCTCATATAATCTCATACTAATCTCATTCAACATATGAGAAATATATGAGATAAACGAGATTTGTATGAGTTTAGTATGAGAAATATGTATGAGGTTATTGATACTCATACGGTCTTTTTCACTAGGGAAAGCCGCAGAAGACAAGCCAATCTAGAGCTAAATAAAGTTTTTCACTCACTCACTCACTTACTCACTCACTATGCGCCGCGCAAGGTGACGGCGTGTGATGGGGCCCCGTTTTTACACAGATGGTATGACGTCACGCAACGGGGTCGCGCGAAAGGTCAAGCGTAGCTGTGCGGCCGCGGCATGGCACGGGCTGAGGCTGTAGCTATAGTGGTAATAAAATGCACGGGCCTGCTACTGGCTCTGTAACTGTGCCACCTCCGCTGCCTCGTGCAGACAGAAGAGAAAATAGAGAAGAAAGAAAAGGAAGAGAGGGAAAGACGTGCGCCGCAACAACAGCCGTCGTCCACCACCGAAGCGGTGGCGGGAGCAATGACGGCCTACAACACATACCAATTCGGTGACCGGCTAGCCCGCGCCGCAAGCGGCGGTTACCTACCTGCCCCAGACCCGAGATCGTACGCGCAATAGGTTCCAGATTCCGCCATGCTGGACCAGTGACCTTTCTGCGAAATGGGCCCCCCTATCTAAAAGCCCTGGTTTCTCATTTCGCGAACAGTTAAGTAAAGGCGTGATCAGCGCCCATCTGTTATTTTAAATGAATTTTAGAGATCATAACTAAGAACATTTTACATGAAGAATTTAGCGGATAACCGACACCGCCTCTCGCCTCCGAATCTGGGATGGGAATGTGCGTGAAACATCTGTGAAAGAAGAAAATAGGAGGTGGTGCATTGGTGAGAACGAAAAAGAAACGGAATCCAGATTTATATTAAAAATTGTCAGTTGTTTCAGCTTATTTGGCCAAACGAATGAATGCGTTTGAAGGTGGTCGCCGAAGCCAAATTCGAAGACGTCGTATGGACATGGCGCGCCTCGAATGGGTTTGAGCGATGTGCTGTACGTTGCTACAAAAAAAAAAGAAACTTAAAGTGCAGAAACTCTATCGGGAGAATTCAAACGAATTAGCGCTGCATCTACTCACGCACTCCGTTAAGTCCAGGAAGCCACCTTTATACCTCCGATGCTACCTCTGGAAAATGCGTAATGTTTTGCAGCCAGACGTTCGCTGATCGCGGCATTCACGGTACACTTTGACGCGGCCGTCTGATTGGATGGCTACGTGATGTCATATTATTTTGACTACATTAAATTGACTATAACAATATTTCAGTGAAGGCATACTACTGCCGTCAATCTGTACAAGGCAGCAGCCGTTTGAAATTTTGTTCATTGTACTAATTTTTTTTCTTGACGTCTGATCTTGTGGTTTCTCTCAATGGCCAACTGCGTCCTTACTGTTGACAAAACTTATTGCTATATCGCGCTCACTAGGCCGGCGGAGAGTATTAGCGGGATTGCATTATGCAGCCCGGAGATTCTGCGTCACGAAATCCGTTATTTTTCCTCGATTGTTTTTCCATACAATAAAGAAAAAAAGACCGGCGTTAATAGTGGTTAAGGTTTTTTTTCTTAAGTGTTATTTTGAAGGAACGCACTGAGAATAAAGGTTTCATCATAGCTATTAGCGTTTCCTTAAAGCAAATTCCCAAGATCGTTTCTAACTTTCGACTTCGAAGATGGCAGGGGCTGGCGCGCACGCCGAGCCCCACTACCAAAAATTGAGTGCTCCAGCCTCCCCAGTTTAAGAAAGTGGCATGCTTCAACCAACCGCAGTGCAATGGAAAGCCTCAGCATGGAGCCCCAGCCATCGTGAACACCGGAGACTCAGCACCAGGTAAGTATGCTCCTATACGCGTCGTCAGCGCAAGTAATTCCAGAGGTCCCGCCATGCTGCGCAGGTGAGGGCTGCCTTTCAACCCAATGTTCACACTAACAAACAACCTTGCATCTCATGTCTCGAATAAGTTATTAAAGGTGTCGTCAGGATGCATTTTTTAATTATACGAGATAGTAAAGGAAGTTTAAGGCTGATACCTGATGGCTTTACGTCGGTGATATTCCTGATACTGCAAACTGGCTTGCCCGCCCCCACGTGCCCGCCCCCGAGGCTGGGGCTGACAATGTGCGTCAAACATCTGTAAATAATAATAATAATTGGTTCACAGGAAGGGAAAGGCGCAGTATCTGTCACACTTGCTATGTGGACACCTGAACCGCGCCGTAAGGGAAGGGATGAAGGTGGGGTCTGAAAGTGGAAGGAGAAAAAGGGGAGCCGTAGTGAAGGACTACGGAGTAATTTCGACCACCTGGGGATCTTTTACGTGCGCTCACATCGCACAGCACACGGACGCCACTTCGTTTCGCCTCCATCGAAACACAGCCGCCATGGTCGGGTTGAAACCCGGGAACTCCGGACAGTAGTCGGGCGTCTTACCACTGCACCACCCCGGCGGGGCTCAAACGTCTGTTAAAGTATAAAAAAAAACTGAGCGTACACCTTGGTGAGAAAGAAAACGAAACTAAAACCAAAATGGTTCTGAAAACTTGCAACTCTTATAGTTCATTTGGTAAAACTCAAAAAACGTTGAAATTTTGACGCGAAAGCTGAATTCGAACGCCTCCGTACACATGTAACGCTTTTAACAAGGTTTAAGCAATGAATCGTATGATAGGCTAAAATAAATTGTTGTTTAGAGTTGTTCTTTTCACGAGTGGTGTGTATGATGTGTGTTAAAAATGGGTAGTCGGAGAGGTGTGGTCGGGGTGTGACGGAGATGTGAAGGGACACCTTAAAGATCAAGATTAAGGTTTTCAGGTATCTTCCATTAAAAGGCGTGTAAATGTGAAAGCCTTGGTATGTACCTATACTGTTGTGGCACCGCAAGGGCGTGGATAGTGACGAATGAAAAGAAAAGGGGCTGTCTATCAACAGACCATTTTTTTTTTAATTTTTTTGCGGAAGGGGGGAGCGGCACATTTGACTAGAAAAGAGAAAAGCATATGCAGTAACGAAAACCATAGTAAATTTAGAGTTTGACATATTGAAAATGCATTTTTCGTGTTATACGATTTATACCTTTGAATTTTTTCGTGTGCCTTTTTTTACTCAAGCGTTCTAAACGTGCACTGCACTGCTGATGTCATAAGCTTTTTGTTCCTGTGTTTATTTGCCTCTTTTTTGTATATTCTGGGTCTCAAATATTTTCTCTTCTGACAGTGAGCACTTGTTCTGACTTCGTTTCCGTCCTCGCCTTTATGACGGCACAGAAGTTTTACCCCGTTGCTGATCACAAAAGAATTGTCGCGGTTCTCTAAACAGACATTCCCCAAACGCGGAACGTAGATGGCATCTAAAAGTTAAACTGCAGCGCCAGCTCCCCTAAAAACTAGCACCTTGACAGCGCGCACTGGCAGCTCAGGTGCCCTATACGACTTCTCGGCCATCCTTCTTGGGTGTCATAATGAACCCTAGCTTAAACTCATCCCTTCGCCTGTGCCCTATCTAGCAAGTCTTTGTGAGATAGGTTCCCAGTAGCCAGCGTATACAATCGAACGAATGGGGAAGTGCCCTCGCTAGCGACACGTCTTCGAGCATTTCTTCTATGGAGCCTAATGATCACAGCTCTAGGAAAGAGTGAGCTATCCACCGAAGAGAAGTAATCCGTAGAGGCGCCTCCTCTTCACCTCTTCTCTACATCGTGCACTATACAAATCTATTTTCACCTTGTAAGCGCAAGAAAATACCTACCATTTGACACATGTATTCACTCCGCGCACAAACGCTCAGAAAATGCTCGGAATATAACCAGCCCTTATACATAGCATTCATTCATTGCGAAAAAGCATTTGACTCAGTTGAAACTTCGGCGGTGATGCAGGCATCGCGAAATCAGGGGGTATAAGAGCCGTACGTGAAACTGCTGGAAGATATATATAGGGACTGCACAGCAACCATAGTTCTGCATAAAGAAAGTAACAAAATTCCCATAAAGAAAGGTGTTAGGCAAGGAGGCACGATCTCCCCAGTACTATTCACAGCTTGCTTAGAGGAAGTATTCAGAGACTTGGAATGGGAGCAGTTAGGGATAAGGGTAGATGGAGTATACCTCAGTAATCTGCGATTTGCTGATGACATTGCCTTGCTAAGTAATTGGGGGGATGAACTGCAAATAACGATTGATGACCTAGACAGGAAAAGTAGAAAGGTAGGCTTAAAAATCAATATGCAGAAGACTAAGGTAATGTCCAACAGCCTTGGGAAGCAACAGCACTTTACATTAGGTAGCGAAGTACTGAAAGTAGTAGGCGAATATGTCTACTTAGGACAGGTAGTAACCGCAGATCCCGACCATGAAAAGGAAACAACAAGAAGAATAAGATTGGGATGGAGCGCATTTGGCAAGCACTCGCAGATTATGACTAGCAGCTTACCGGTATCGCTAAAGAGGAAAGCATACAACAGTTCCATCTTACCTGTACTCACCTATGGGGCTGAAACGGGGAGGCTAACCAAGAGGGTTCTACTTAAGTTGACAACCCAGAGGGCTATGGAACGAAAAATGGTAGGGGTAACATTAGGAGATAGGAAGCGTGCAGAGTGGGTCAGAGAAATACCTGAAGTTACTGACATTCTAGTGGAAATTGAGAAGAAGAAATGGGCATGGGCAGGACATGTGGTGCAAAGAGAGGATAACAGATGGTCGCTTAGGGTAACAAACTGGATTCGAAGAGAAGGAAAGCGTAGCAGGGGGAGGCAGAAAGTTAGGTGGACGGATGAGGTTAAGAAGTTCGCAGGGGTCAAGTGGATGCAGCTAGCACAGAACAGGGCTAATTGGAGAAATACGGGAGAGGCCTTCGCCCTGCAGTGGGCATAGTCAGGCTGATGATGATGATGATGATGATGCACAAACGCTCGGACACCCTGCGGTCAGGCACGTGGCGGCTACCCTGACAATGCACCATATATCTTGGACCAACCAACATCCTACGCCGTCACAGCACTGAATTCAAAGGAGAGATGCCTACAAACCCATCGTGAATTTGGGCCGTCCTTCTGCTGTATGGGTCGGTCCGAGTGGCCACAGATCCTCGCCGATGCCTACCACGTGCTACGCTGCAGAGCCGCAACTCCTTGGCCTGATGTCAAGGTGCGGCCTAGGGTCCATCAGTGTTTATTTTATAGCAATAGCGTTAAAGGCACTATTGTACAGAACATCTGGTGTCAGAGTTACCGGCGTTGGCGGCATCCGAATTGTGATTAAAATATTACGGACATGCGTGCCTCTGATGGGTGGATGCTGGCTAGTGTCGGTCGTGCAGTGACTGGCCGTGTGGGGTTTTGACGCTAAGAGATCACATGACATTGCCGCCGTGGCAAGCGCTGCCAACTCAAGTTTCGCATTTGAGCCGGAACGATAAGATCGGATCTCAACCTTCCAGGACCCTTGGCTTCAAGTTAGACACGCCCCTCGGACATGCAGACACGTACATGTGGCTCATTTATTGCGGACATTTTATGTCACGTATATCTATACATATCTATATCAAATGTGATGACTCTGTCCAATTGCTTCATCGAAGTCCTCTCAATGTTGCGCCGTGGAAACGCGGAGCCATCCGTGAGCGAGTGTCCGATATCTTTCACGACAATGTCATTAAGCCATACGAAGAGACTGTCGTGTAGTACATGCTCGTGAAAATAGAAACGGAACTCTGAGGTTCTGCTTGGGTTTCTGTCGACTAAGCAAAATAGCATAGAAACATGTATAGTGCCTCCAAAGGACCAACGATATTCTCTACCGACTCTGCCATGCTAAATACTTCTCGATGTGCCATTAGTACCGGTAATGACACATCGAAGGCGAGGAGAAAGATAACGAGAAGACGAGTTTAAAAATTGTGGGAGGTTTATTTGAGTTCACTACGATGCTATTAGAGGTTAGGATAACGCTGACAACGTTTCATACTGTCATAAACAATTATGAGCTAGCATGTTACGGCGTACCTGCCTCCGATATCTGCGTAACGTTGCAGTATTTGCAACGAGGTTTGATGAAACCTTGAAGAGGCTAAAGGCAGTGCTGAAAATGATGAAATTCTCACGACCTCTCTGCAGCCTGAAAGGCGCTACTTCCTGTACCAGGAGGTAATGTTATTCGGGCACGTCTGAAGCAAAGATGACGTACGCAGTCACCACGGGTAAAAGCCGCTTCCTCACCCTCAGACAAAGAAACTTCGCAGAAGCGTCAGGATATGCTTGTTTTCCTGATATTTTGTAACAACGTTTTGGCTCATTGAGCGAACTTTCTCCAGCTCAAAAGGGGAACTTGCCACTTTGGGGCACAGCGTCTGATGTAGAAGCCTAAAATTAACTGCATCCCCTTTTAAATCATCTCCAGTCCACAACAACTTTGCCTAAACCGCCGGACGAAAATTCAAACCGATCGAGCAGCCTTGGCCATGGGGCTATTCTGGGGCCGAAAAGTGGCGGTATGGTGAAGATAATCACCCACGCTAGCCGATTTTTGTTGTAGCCTAAGGCAAATTATTTTATGTTCGAGCTACAGTGCTCTCCATCGTATGGCCTGTATCAAAACGCTATCCTTGTTCGTGTGTGCTGACATTCAAGGAATTTAGCTATTAGAATGGTCAGCGACGGCTTGGAAATTTAAACGAACACTTGGGTGACATTTATCCATGGAGCTTGTGCTTCCAGATTCTCGAGAGTACCAGCATGTACAATCTGCACGCAAGCGCATCAATGCAGAATGTCTACAGGAGTATGCAGGCTGTCTATTAGGTGGATAATGAAAAGTTTTATTTTATTTACTTTTTTGTTAATCCTAAAAGGTACCGGCACTCGCAAACGTTTCCGGGTACTCCAAAACGTGCGGAGGTATTTGCTGCTCCGTCTGCCATCACAGAGTGTGGTACCGATGCTTGTGGAACTTGCTAGCCTGTCGCACTTCGTGCATTTGTGTCCTTTGTACGCTGGCAGGAACATCTCTTCGATCGTATGCTTATCACTCTGATGTTCTGTTACCACTACGTGCCTCTGCTTCGGCAGCTGCAATGGGAGAAAAAAGTCCGGAGCGTCTTTTGCGTGGCGCAAATTAAACATCAATAAATGGCACTTGTCAACAGCAGTTGCTGATTCAACACGAATGTATCAAAACTTTCTCAATATTCATTGGGTGTTTCATTTTTGCGAAGGGCATAATAATGTTTTATCTTCCAAACCAGAACGCGGTACATACTGAGCAATAGTTCACGTCTGGCGCTGCCATGCAGGACTAATTGGTAGAGCATACATTCCGCACCTAAGCATTATCAGGCGAAACATTCCGAGCGCTGTGGTCTCAGTGTTGTAAGGCTGAAATAAGAAAATAAACCGTGCTCTGTGTGTAACAGAAAATAGCAATAAATAAATGATGCATAATACTACAGGCCGCATCGACGAGCCGGCACATAACTGAAAAAAAAGCTCAGAACTACTACGGTCGAAAAAAATATTCGAGTTCGAAATATGGTTTTCTCGTGATACTGTATAGGTGCACTCGATGTAAAGGCTGCGAAAGCACTAGACTTGAGTCGAAAACAAATGAAAAGCAGTTTCCTTTTTGGCCAGTCTATCTCTTGGAAGATAGCATATTGTATATTTCGGCAACATTTCGTACAGCGTAAAGCTCCCGCAAATTTCATCGATCATCAGCAGCAAACGTAATGTACGTCAATTAATTGGGGCGCATAACCGGCTGCTGCGAATCTGAAAGGCGCGTCGCAAGGAAGTGAGCGACAGTACATGAATTATGTTTCGAAGCCGCTGTCCCAGCTGTCACCCGCCGTGCTCGTCCAGAGGGCGATGGTCTGTTCAGCTGCTGGCATTCGAAAGGGTTCTCCTCTCATCCGTCGTGCTCGGTTGCGGTGACCGGCGGTCTGTTGAGGTGTGCCTGCTGAGCACCTTGGAGAACTATTCAGAGTCGAACCCAGTTTACAGCATGTTTATTGAAACTGGTCTCCTCTCCCCAGTCACCCCTGACACCTCGTTAAATAGGCTCGCTAAACAAAGACCATAACGTTAAGCCAATAGGGATGAAGCAAACTCTCTGGGCGGGGCCAATAGGCTCCAGCATAGTTCCGCCTCACACCTGTAGTGCTGTACGCACAACATCACACGTACACATTCCATGGAGTTCAAATCCGCAGCCGTCGTCACACGTGCGCTCGTGCCGGACAGCCCCAGTCCCGTGGGACGCTGCTCTTTTACACAAGAGCCCAGCACACACACACACACGCCTCCACACACCGTGGATGATCTCCTAACCTGAGGTCCGGAATACTGCATCTCGCCTTGCCGACGCGCGGACATCCGGAGTCGTCTTACGGGCGACGTCGCGTCGGCGACTTGAAATCCGCGCCAGCCAGGCATTCCGCGATCCAGGGTCACGGGAAATGAATGAAAAGGCACGCACCGCGCGCCGGCTCTCAAGTGCACAAAACACCGCCGCTGCGCTCTCGACGAGCAGGCGCCAGTCCAGAAGCCGGCGGTGTGGTATGTCGCGTTGATGAACGCAACAACATGCCTGATAGCGAAGAAAGGACAGGCATGCGCAAGGGCGCCTGCCGAGCTATTTCGGTTAGTCTGCTCCGCTGTGCGACGGGAGATGCACAGAAATGGAAATTTTCATTGCTCAGCCACAAATGTAGATATCATTTTACTCTGCGACCGACAGCACACAACGAGAAACTGTAAAGAAACCGCTAGCAGAGTATGTTGATGACGTCTGTTAAAACATACGTGCGCCTGCTATTTCAAGCATGATCAGCACGCAGACCCCAGATTACAGCACCTCATCAACAACCAGTAGGGAAGCCTTCCTCACTAGCAGAATATTCAAAAGTATATTGATTTCTTCTCTTCATGAACTCATCCTCCTCAGGACGAATGTCTAATCTATAAAGGCCGCCCAACGCCTTGTCGTCTCTGCACATCCGAACAGTTAAATTGCATCGATTAACAGTATGCCAATTAACCACCTCACATTGTGAACAGGAAACCAAGGGATTTACCAAGCACGATATATAGAGAAGTTCTTAAAGCTCACGTTTCACTTCACAAGAGCTTTATATGCGGTTATCTTACCTAAAGGGCGATTGCTCATCCTATTCCTACTTAGGTTGTTCGCTATCCCATCGCCTCTTCGCCGTGATCGCACTTTCGTGTGGCAGCACCTTGGCCGTGGTCGCACTGACCTTGAGTCGGTGCCTAGCAACCGCCACCGCTGGCGGCGCCGCTAGGTTGGTCTCCTAACGAAACAAACTCCACCGGGAATCGAACCTCCATCAATCAGATCTCCAGCCGAGCAGTTTACCAACTGCGCCACGCTCGGGACCGTGAGCACCGCATCTTTATTTTCCTTCTCTAGCGTGAGTATGATATTGGCACAGCTGGCGGCACCGCATTACTAACGAATGCCTAACCAGTAATAATTAGTCATTAGTCAATATTAAAAGTCATAATGACAATGACTGACTGACGTCAGCGCATGGTGATGTCATCGACTGTGACGTCACGATTTGATGTGACGTAATCACGACGTCCTATCCGGGCATGTTTATTAACCGTAAGTGACGTCATTATTACGTCATATCCGGGTATGACATCAGGACTGTTAATGACGTCACCAGGCGAAGTTCACCTCGCAGAGCGTTCGATCCAGGCGTTCGCGTGGCGCCTTTCATTTGGCGCCTCCTCGAACGGTGCACCACACAGCATATAGAAGCACAATAAGTTCAGCAGGCATCAGCTGCGTTTCAAATTGGCTTCCAGGAATTGGCTTCCAATGAAAACGAGCAGTATATCTCACAATTCTCTCTGCATACCTTAACAGAGTCGTAAAAAAAGTAGGAAGGTGAGAGTGAAAATATAGAGAAAGAGGTGCCGTAGTCTAGGGCTAAGACCATGGCACAACAGATGCTTTAGACTCGTCACACTTTAGTGGTCTAACATGCACCAATGGCACCCGAACCTACCCCAGACGTCCGACGACCCGAAGTTTCTGCAAGCCGCCGAAGAACAATTTCAACTGAGGTTGAGCAAAGTACAATAGTCTACCACCACGCAATGGGGATTCAGTATAGACTTCAGGCTTCAGCAAAACTCTGCTGATTCAAACCATTCTATCGAAACAGTGGAAACAATGTCTCACTATTTTACTTACCACCGTAGCATCTTCTTTGGTATAAAAATAAAGTTCAAGCCGATGCGTAAACCGTGTCTTACTTTCAAGTGAAACCTATGCGTAGCCATGGGTGCCTAGCTCTTGCTACTCTACCAGGTTTAACCAGAACTGAACCACAACCCATTGTTTCACTTTGCATTGCTAGGTCGCACACAACCCATATTGCATTGTTGTTCCCATCGCCTCCCTGTCGGTCTCGATAAAAGCGAAGAAACAGAAGATTGGGTAGTATATTGCCAGCATATTGTACGTTTTATTCAGAACGCCGACTTAAACCCCAAAACGATATCTGTTCTTCTATTGATGCTTACCATTCATTCCAGTACTGTTGTATTACAGTGGCGGAAAATTTGCCAAGAACGGGTGCTCGCCCTCGAAGGAGGCTGTAAAAAAACTTTACTCAAAGAAAAATGATTGCGAAATTCCAAGCGCCCTCCGCGCTCACGAAAAGCGTGCATAGCCTGTCTTGTAGACTGTTATTTTTTTTACCCATCCCTACACACAAATTTGCTTCTAGTTAGATCATGAGCAGCGTGCGCAAGCCGGTTCTTGCCATTAGTTTCACTGTTCGTGTTACATATTCTTCCTTTTCTGTTATCTGCTTGATTGCCGAAACATAAAAATCCAAGCGTCCGTCCAGACGCACGCCCATTGTCGTCTGATGCTGGTGTGCGCAATTTGTACTAATTTGAGCAACGCGAGTTAGGCCTTATCACTACTCCAATTTTCGGGACAGCCCTAACTACCTAATTATTTCATGGCCAGCTCTTCCTCCAGATAAGCACACTGGCCATGCCGCAGTAATTATTAGCTATGTTTTGGGCGTGCTCACATGACCTTACAAGAGCAGCTTAGACAAAGGAAGGGGTTACAATGAATAACGGATAGCATGAACGAACACCGCTCTTAGTGGCTGAGAGAGAACTGGGAAAAAGCAGCAAGCAGCAATCAACAGGAAGCCCACGACATGGTAGACTTTCATATAGCCTTTTATTATCAGATAGCTCGGTCGATTTTACACAAACGTGTCCCGGCATGTTAAAGTCACGTATGAAACTTATACAGGATTTTTTACTAGGGAAGAGGGAAGAATCATTATCACAAGTCATGTTGAACCTCTACCGTCAAATGGAGATCAAAATGTACATTTAGAAAGCAGATTATGACACAATAATGATACCAGTTCATTGGAAAGAAAGATAAATCACAGGAATACCTGCATTGTCTTGTTAAAGCTGTTTTGTGCTTATGCTATGATATCATGCCATTTTGTTTTGGACGCCGATATTCAAAACGCGCGCAGAGCAAAACAAAAAATAAAATTTTAGTTCTTTGCTCAGTGCCTCAAGTATACCTCAAATATGGTATTTCTGCGATTATTACAGCAGTGTACTGAGTAGCAGCTTCTACAACTACCAATCAGGTGTTTTAGCGGATGCTGGAAAAGTAACAAGTTTGAGCATTCATAATGTAATAAGGAACAAAAAATTGCAACATGTTTTCGATATCCTCTTTTGTCTAGGTATGGGGCATTGTCTGAAGAAATTTGAGCAAAATAATGAATCGGTTGTCTTATGGTGTAATGTGGAAAACAACTCGTGTAGTCCAAAGTTCAATACTTGGCATAGGGAATTCTTATTGTTCTTCTTGATAAATAAGATGTAAAGTCAGTGTACCTCAATACTCTACTAGTACCAATCTGTTCTGAAACTGAAGAATCTATGGCTTCTAATTGTGGATAAAACATTCCAAGAGTCCAAGGGGGGCGGAACTATAGTTCAAAAATTTGTCATTTATACCTTCTGAAGTTACTATACACACTTCGAAGGGCATCTTATATGTTTTTGACTCAACAGCGCAATTCGGCCTGGATTGGTTCAAGCTGCTTAAACATTCACCTATGTACGTTTGCGCGCTGAAGTTTCACATTTTTATTGTAGTTTATTTGCTGATGTAGAAAAATATGTGACCCGTCAGGCGCAACACCCGTTGAATCAGAGTGCCAAGTGATTAACGAACCTACCCTTTTTTATGACACGGCAAACTGCGCATTATAAATGGAAATGAGACATTATTAGTACGCGGTGCTGAAACACTGCAAGGTATTTAAAATATCCAAGCAAAGACGCTAAATTCAATAGAAGTTAGCACTTTACATAGGACGATGCCTTAGACCACGACAGACCACTGACACCACTTCCTTCGTTTACCATCTTCGCTTCCATCGTTAGAATGAAACTAATCTTTCAACAACGAGCTATACCTCTTGCGGCTGCAGTTATTTTAAGCACACCAAAGAGGTTTAAAAGTTTGGCAGAGCTAAGTTATTCTAAGTGCGACATAGGTGTGCTAAAACGACGCAAATTGTTAAATTAAATTAAATTGGTTCACAGGAAGGGAAAGGCGCAGTAACTGTCACACTTGCTCTGTGGACACCCGAACCGCGCCGTAAGGGAAGGGAGGAGGGTGGGAATGAAAGTGGAAAGAGAGAAAGAGGAGCCGTAGTGAAGGGCTACGGAGTAATTTCGACCACCTGGGGATCTTTAACGTGCGCTGACATCGCACAGCACACGGCGCCTCTTCGTTTCGCCTCCATCGAAACGCAGCCGCCGCGGTCGGGTTCGAACCCGGGAACTGCGGCACAGTAGTCGGGCGTCTTACCACTGCACCACCCCGGCGGGGCGCAAATTGTTGCCCAAGGGAGTCTTTTTGTCGGTTCGAAACAAAAAAGTGATTTTACGCAAATTGTTTCGTAAAATCACTTTTTTGTTTCGAACCGACAAAAAGACTCCCTTGGGCGCCTTTCAGAATAAACTGTTCTCGAACTAGAGACATTACACATGCCTGCGTTTTTCCCTCATACCCTAAAGCAAGTCGTGCGACACTTCTGTGAGATCTTCTCAAACTCTATTGCCGACCTGTGTGCGAAGCCTCGCGATCGTTTGCTTTCGCGTTTCGCTGACAGCGAAAACAAAGTTGTTACTCGTCGATGCGAATCACTGTGTCACGAAGACAGATAGGGATAGAGAGAAAGAGAGAAATATTAACGAGCCCCTGTAGCATAGGCTTCCCTTTCTTTGAGCCTGGTAATTTGTTTGTGCTGATCGTTTGAGTACACTGGCATGAGGGATGAGGACACTTCAAGCCAGGTGATCTTGCCGGTAGAGATGCAGGAACGCATTTGGGTCAAACCACTTCCCAAGAAATGTAAGCGCATCGCCACGAAAGTCGGAGGAGGGCCAAGGCGAAGACGTTAGACAAAAAGTATCAAGGGGATGATAGTGCCGTTTATGTTGATGCTGAAAAATGCAACATTGCAGGAAAGGACGCATTCGCTGTGTGTGCGGTGAGGCTCTACCGCAGGGTAGCAGCTACCGTGGTCACGGGCCGAGTAGAAGAGGCAGAAGACCCTAGTGAAAAAATCTATATGAGTCACAATAACCTCATACAAATTCTCATACTAAACTTATACTAAACTCGTACAAATCTCATGTCATATCATACGATTCTCATTCAATGTATGAGAAATATAGGAGATTATATGACATTTGTATGAGTTTAGTATGAGAACTTTGTATGAGGTTATTGTGACTCATGGCTTTTTTCACTAGGGGAGGCCGCAATAACCCTACGAGTTGTTCAAATGCAACCAGCACCATTCTCAGTGATTCCAAAACAGCCCTTCGCAACTTCGCCAGAGGGGGTCGTATCTCCGCCACTGCATTCAAACTTCTTAGCACGTTGCCAAAACATTGGAACCTAGTGGATATGGTATGGGTCCCAGCTCACTCGGATGTCCCAAGAAACGGGACCGCTCACCAGATGCTCGAGGCTTTGCCAGCCGAGCTGGTGAGGGGATCTCGGACGCAGGTGCCCGACGGGTTGAGTCACTGTATAGGTATCAGGCCATTACCATTTATTACAAGAAGCGGAGAGCGAGCCTGTTTCCTCTGCCCGTTTGGCTCATCCGAGAACAGGCTGCAACGTGCGGCGGCTGCAAACGCGGTCGCAGCCAAACCCCTGGATGTATGCCAAAAATCTTTCCCGGCATAGGAAATCCGTCATGATGAACCAGGCAGCAGAATAGGGGACAACACATAGGAGAGACACACAGACAAATAGACACATAAACAAGGACGATGCTGCTCTGACAACTCTATTTTTACACCAACACCTTCTTCTTCCTCAACTTCTAAGTACACACCACATCATTTTTCACTGTCCTCCCAATGATCTGAAAAGTATTTTTTTTTCTTCGTTAAAAAAATGGAAGGCGCGCTGACATAATCATCACTAGCAAAAGATGTCGCCCAGGCTTCCAAACCCACTCCCGTCAATTTGTCCTTATTCCTACTAAAACTGCTACGTTATTAAGGTCTGCTGGGCCTTTTCTTTCTTACACAAAGCGCAGTCTTTGCAGTGCAACGCAGGGTTAGTCCCGGACGTATCCAAAATCGCAGAGGCATGTTCCCTTATCCTATAATTAATGTATCTGACGGTCTGACCGATGTATTAGTTACCACAAGACAAGGGAAACTGATGAACTACCCCTTGGATGCATTCAGAACATCTTATTCGGTGCGCTGTTTTACATCTTGATTTATTATCGTTCCCATTTACATGCTTACACATACTATTAGCTTTGTTGGGAGTCGTAAGTATAAAGCCAGGTTTCTTAACAATCTTTATCATGTTGTGGGTAAAGCCATGAATATAGTGTACCAAAGATCTTTTCTTCATCTGCATAAGATGTCCATTTTCTATCCTTTGTCGCTTATTCTGTGACAACGAGCCGTAAGCTATGTTGCATATAAAATGAAAAGAACCTCCTGCTTCTAGAAGCCTATCATACTGGTTTAAGAAACTTTGCCTCATATAGTGATGGCATGAATGCATGTTGTTGAATGCTTGTTGGGAACTCGCACCATTTTAATAAATTGTCCACATGGATTAGAAATAATCGTTCAGAAATACACTTGAAGACCAACGCTCATTTCTTGCACGACCCTGACAATTTCTTGTCTGCCTTTTGCATAAAAGAACTTTTCCTCACATATCATATGTCCCGTACCACGCTTAGACACCTACGTTGTTCCAGTTAATGTTTTTCTATTACATCGTTGCGACTTCCAAATGTTTTGCTAAGATACAAATGCTCCTTCAAATAAAATTGCATGCCCTTTATCTGTTTATACATCCAAGCTAACTTAGAGTATAAAGATGACACATTTATGGTCGGTGCTATTTCCCCGCATAAATGATAATAATTCACAGGTAGCAGCATTGAATACTCATTGTACGGCACAAATCTTATTCTTGAAATAGAGATATCCATACACTATTAAAGAGCATCTCCGGTTGTATTTAAACACACTTTTGATAGATATTTTGAAAGCAGTTAATTTGTGTTTTTTATTTACTGTTTATTTCTGGGCTTTTGCACAAAATTTATGCCGATTTTGTGCTGTCCCATTTTAATATCCCCAATGTATCGCATTACGCCGCCGGCTATGCTCTTGCGCCTTTTGATGTTGTCGTCACGCTCTCAGCCAGTAAGTACATTTATTGCATACATGTTTTTGAATGTGCACATTATTAGTGATTTTTGTATAGGCTTATCTAATCATGTGCTGATCACACGTTTTTGAGTTTCATTTAGCATTTGGCTATGGTAGTTTTTATGCCTAAAATATTTATGTTGGATTGCGCTATTACTGTACGCTTTTTGAATTGTAACAGTTCCAATCGAAGTTGTTTTTTATCTTACGCTTTATATATACTTTGCCGAAACGCCGTGTAAGATCTATGATCAAAATACAAGAGATTAAGCATTTTGTTTATATTTATTTATTTCTGCACTAAGCAAAACTTGGATGAATAAAAGAGGAATTCATCATGAAAACAGAGTAGGCAATGGGAGAGATTTGCTCACCGTCAGCTGATTTGCAATTTGACCGGAAAGTCTTCTAACATATTTGTTTGTGATCAGAACTTTTTTTCATTTTGGTGGGCGTGTAGTAAGTAACCCTGTGTCAAAGAAAACGAATGTGCACAGGCGACACCGAGCTATGCAATGGGTCCTGAATGTGGCCTTTTCTATTTAATTTCTACCACTTTTGAGATTGGGCTTTTTGACAAGCGAAAAACGCGCTACATACGTTTCCGCTATCCTTTCTTATTTACATTGCCTTTCGTGTACTGTGCTTGTTGCGAGACCACTGCCTTAATTTTTGCCCTCATTACATCAAACATCGTCCCAAACACACATAGCGATATGTCGTAAGCTGCCACATTATGACAAAGAGCACCCCACATAGTTACGAGGTCTTGGGGTTGGAGTTATTGAAAAGGGATCCAAGGGTACCTGGCTCGAATCCCATAGCACATTATCGTCTGAAATCGCCGAGTTGGCATCTGGATACCAGGGTAGCGATCTATACCACTTTCTTGCCTGCGATATATAGAAACTGCCGACTCCCACATGCCAGAAGCATATTGGTTTTACTCTCACACCGTCAGCCGCCAAAGCCTACACTCCTCCTCCGCTCTCCAACTCACACTTCCGTCTCGCTTTTTTCCGGCGCTGCCCACTGTAATCTGGAGGCGCTACCGAAGTGTTGTTCGCAAGATTTGCTAAAGCTCCAAATCCCTGCAGTATCCCTGGTACGCGTAATATTCACTTTTTCGTGTAGGCTACGATTTCTCCCAGGCCTACTACTTGGCAGATAACGAAAAAAACAAACTGACTCTCTAATACATCTGCATTATCCATGACAACGACGAGTTGCAGGAGGCCACTCTTAATTTTGCGCTCCAGGCTTGCCAACAGATGTATACTCATAGGGGGCAACCCGAAAAGCGGATGGCGCTTACACCGATGGCGACGCCGCTCAATCCATAAATAAGCTGCTAAGAGCTGCGCTCTAAAATTTATGCCCGTGGGAGCAGTCGGAACTGATAGAAAAAATACTTAAACGAGAATGAAGGTAAGTTCTTGGAGCGCCGCTCAAAAGTACCGGATACCCGTTTCATCGGGGTCGGCCCAACCGGTGGGAGAGGGGAGGGTAACCTAGGGGGCCTCTTTTTCAAAGTTAGCAGTTGCCCAGTGTGGCGTAAGATTCTGCTCGGCCTTCCGCGACCTGTCATGATCATCCAGAACTCAGTACTCTCTAAGAGTAAGGCGAAGGTCGTGCTACTGGTGTAGGCTACTCCTGATGGCGACCATAACGTAAGCGTTGCAAGCTATTACAAGAAATGTGATTGATACTGTAGTGGCGCCTCGACAGTGGAGGAGGAAGCAGCGAAGACGGGAGGCAAAGTGTTAAAGACAGAAAGCAGAGGAAGGAGGCAACTCGAAAGGCGAGCCACAGATAGAAGCCATTTTCGTGGGTGCATTATGCACTTAAAGGATGCAGCATAAGGAATGTTCTAGTTATCAGTGATGAAATATATTTGAGCAGGAGAAAAAAACACCCGCGTCAACTCGTGGCATTCTAGACGAGATCATCGAAACATACCTGAGGTGCTGGCTGGTGTCATGAAATCGTTTTCTTTGTAACAATTAAGAACAGAGAGAGAATTTAGTGCCGGTTGAAAGAGGTCTGTTAGAGGAAAAAAAGAGTAGGCTCAAATTGCACATTTACAGGAGCGTCTCCCTCCAATTATTTAGTTTGGCATATTCCACAACTAATATACCTGGACAGCTGTGCCCAAATGTTGCCTTATTGAGCACTGTAATTGTAGGCAAATATTTCTCCTTGTTGGGTAGCCTACGTGAAGGGAAGCTGAATAATATGGTGCAGAGAACACCGTCCTACAAAACGACCTCACTTCAAAGAAGGCTGCCGATGATATACTTCGTCATCTCCAAGGGCAGATATCTCGATTATCTTCTTGGTCAGTGCTTGTTTTTTCGAATGCGAAAATGTATCTCCAATATTCATATATGCCTTGGACCGGACCACTCCAAGGAGAATTCGATGCACCCCTTGTATTATGCCTCATTCTCATTTCAATCCAAAGTGAAAATCAATATGCGGTTTCAACCAAATGAATAGAAAGGGAGTATGAGACAAATTAATGAATTAAGTTCACTTTTCTTTCCGTTGCAAGCGTCAAACTACAGCGCTAGCATTACCTTGCAGTGTCAATCTCGGGAAAGGCTTCGATGAAACTTTCATGTCACATATAAATATTCATCTTTTTGTTTCTTTTTTCCTATTTGAATTGAACCTTGGACATCCGCCTCGCCGTCGCAATTATTTTTTTTATTTTCTTTTCGCTTTTGTCTGCTTTTGTCTTTGGAAGGTTTGCTGTCGCCACTCATTTGCGTTTCGTGTTCTCAGCCCCCAAGTTCAGCATCGGATAGGCATCGTTTCCGAAGTGCTTTTACAGCATGAAAAGGGACTGTCTAGAGGGGAAGGCCTCGTCTCTTCCAACGGTTACGCAGACCATACAATTCGCCTTTTGGAGAGACGACATTTCCTCATTTAGTCGTCTGTTTCAGCTCATTAATAATAGTAGCGTGTTAAGAACGTCGTGTCTTGTGTATAAAAATTTGCTTAGATCCAGAAGTGCGAATCTTTAAATTAAGCATTTATACGAAAGTTGATTATGAAAAATGTCGGGAATTACTGAAAGCCTACCTAGCAAAACTAAAAATTACATTAAACTGTTCGTTAATCCAGGTGGAATACTCATAAAACAGCATCACTACATTGCGATTGTCCAAGAGGAGGACAAAATATGACTGGTAGAAGCACCATGATATAGTACAACATAAAACTTTACACCAAACAGTTTGACTATGGTAATAAAGCTTTTTAAGCTTCTAATGCTCATACTTAAAATCGTTTCGGTTATCCCTGGACATGTTTTCTTCACGGTGTCGTGCTCTACCAGCTTTTCTCTATATTACGACCATGCTTCTTCTCTGCCTAACCTAAATACGTCTCTGTAGGTTCTCTGCCCCTACGTAATGTATATTTAAAGTAACCATAACATAAAGGAAAATTTCATAGCACAGCTAAATTTTTAGAGGCAGAAATGGCAACCAAAAGTGTTTCTGATGTCGCACATTTTGTGCACAGAACAACGGACGTGTTAATAACGTAGAGATAAATTCGCAAGATTTCGGACGCATAGGCATTCACATTTGCCGGCGACCAACGCTGCTGGCTTTTTAATTGACAACAGAAAAAATTTCATTTCTAAACCTCGCTTGTATATTCAACGCTAATATGTCTTTAACATAAAGGCTATGCCTGCAGGTAGGGATAAAAATAAATGAGGTAAAAATTTTGACCACAATAGTGATTCTGTTTGCAGCGGTCGATCTCACTCTGCCTGCCACAGATCAAGCCTCTTATTTCATTGTCACCCATTATTATGCTTATCAAGTAGGTAGTAGGCGGTAGGTGGTAGGATAGATACAGAGGATACCGGTAAGCTGTCTAAGGAGACGAAACATTTTATTAAAAAACGCCAGAGTATAAAAGCTTCTAATGCAAGTGACCAGATAGCATTGGCCGAGATATCAAAGCTAATCAATAAGCGCAAAGTGGCCGATATAAGGAAGTGTAACATGGAGAAAATTGAGCATGCTGTAAAGAACGAGAGAAGCCTTAAAGCGGTAAAGAAGAAATTAGGCATAGACAAAAACCAGATGTATCCGATAAGCGACAAGGCGGGCAACGTCATCACGAATATGGACAAGATAGTCAAAGTAGCCAAGGAGTTCTATACAGATCTCTACAGCAGCCAAAGCAGTCAGGACCGTAACGAGATTGGCGGCAGGGAAAAACAGTCAGACGTTCCACCAGTGACGAAGGACGAGGTCAAAAAAGCATTAGAAACTATGAAAAGGGGAAAATCAGCTGGAGAGGATCAGATAACTACAGATTTGCTAAAGGACGGGGGGGATATCGTGCTAGAAAAACTGGCCACCCTGTATACGCAGTGCCTGGTGTCATCGATGGTACCGGAACCATGGAAGAATGCAAACATTATGCTCCTTCATAAGAAAGGGGCTCTAAGGACCTTAAAAATTACAGACCAATCAGCTTACTGTCTGTTACGTATAAGGTATTTACTAAGGTAATCGCTAATAGAGTCAGGACAACCTTAGACTGCAATCAAGCAAAGGATCAAGCAGGTTTTCAGAAACGGTACTCTACTATCGATCATATTCATACCATCAACCGGGTGATAGAAAAATGCTCGGAATATAACCAGCCCTTATACATAGCATTCATTGATTACGAAAAAGCATTTGACTCAGTTGGAACATCAGCAGTGATGCAGGCATTGCGAAATCAGGGGGTAGACAAGCCGTACGTGAAAGTGCTGGAAGATATATATAGTGGCTGCACAGCAAGCATAGTTCTGCATAAAGAAAGTATTAAAATTCTCATAAAGGAAGGTGTTAGGCAAGGAGACACAATCTCTCCAGTACTATTCACAGCTTGCTTAGAGGAAGTATTCAGAGACTTGGAATGGGAGCAGTTTGGGATAAGGGTAGATGGAGAATACCTCAGTAATGGTCGATTTGCTGATGACGTTGCCTTGCTAAGCAACTCGGAGGATGAACTGCAAATAATGATTGATGACCTAGACAGGAGGAGTAGAAAGGTAGGCTTGAAAATCAATATGCAGAAGACTAAGGTAATGTTCAACAGCCTCGGGAAGGAACAGCAGTTTACATTAGGTAGCGAAGTACTGGAAGTAGTAGGCGATTATGTCTACATAGGACAGGTAGTAAGCGCAGATCCGGACCATGAAAAGGAAATAACAAGAATAAGATTGGGATGGAGCGCATTTGGCAAGCACTCGAAGATTATGACTAGCAGCTTACCGGTATCGCTCAAGAGGAAAGTATACAACTGTTGCATCTTACCTGTACTCACCTATGGGGCTGAAACTTGGAGGCTAGCCAAGAGAGTTCTACTTAAGTTGAGGACAACCCAGAGGGCTATGGAACAAAAAATGGTAGGGGTAACATTACGAGATAGGAAGCGTGCAGAGTGGATCAGAGAAATAACTCAAGTTACCGACATTCTAGTGGAAATTAACAAGAAATGGGCATGGGCAGGACACGTAGCGCAGAGAGAGGATAACCGATGGTCCCACAAACTGGATTCCAAGGGAAGGAAAGCGTAGCAGGGGGCGGCAGAAAGTTAGTTGAGCGGATGAGGTTAAGAAGTTCGCGGGGGTCAAGTGAATGTAGCTAGCATAGAACCGAGTCAAGTGGAGAAATATGGGAGAGGCCTTCGCCCTGCAGTGGGTATAGTCAGGCTGATGATGACGATGATTATGCTTATAATCTCAGGGGGAACGAACAGAAGGAAACAGCCTTGCACTGTCATTACAGGCTTTTTCTTCTCTAACGTGTAACCAAGTTTGGTTCGGCAGATGTTCAGGCATTCCATGGTATCTCCTTCAAACCTCAGTTTTCCGATAAACTAAAGGTTGTGGGCAAACGTTTCCTTTTGTTTCATTTATGCCGCCAATTTGAAACCAAACGTTTTCAGAGGCCAAAAAAGATAGTATGAAGTGGCCATACAGAATACACTATTATTGCACAGCACAAACTGTGTTCTGAATAAAATGTCATATTGACATTGGCAAACGAAGGCTTTCCATCTCTTAATTACAACATTCTTACACTTTTAAACACAGTCATGAAATAGCTGACTACTTTCCTATTGGCTTTTTAGTTACAGATGGTACATATTTCCTAATAGCCATTACATATATTACTAAAATGAAATTGGCAGAGTCGGCATTTGTCAACCTCAGTATTCGGCCGGCCATGTAACACTTGTTCCGAATGAAGTGTAATAGCGTTTCTAAAACCTTTGGGTTCGTTCCACTTGCTCATTTATTTTGCATAGGACTTCAAGTTACTCTAATTGCTATTTTAGTTTAATTTCGTAGGAATTTGTATGGACCAGCTCGAATGTACCTGTACGTGTTTTAGATGAGCATTCAGTACATTTAGAAGTTGACATCCTGAGCTAAGCCTGGCAGGAGAACATGTCGCAGTCAGTGTTATTGGACCGTTTCGACTGACACTGGAGCTAAAGCAAGGAACCATCAAAGTGGGGAATCAGTTCTTACTTCTGCCCGAAAACAAAGGGATGCATTGTTTTTATCGTGGTACGGCAAGTCCTTTCTACAGAAACATCGGGGCAAGTACAGTGAGTTTCACACTACTCTGCGAGGTCAGCTTATACAGAAGCCACGTGGTGTCATTAAACCCCTGCAGAGAAGCGCATACGTAAGTCAGCAAAGGAGAACGTGTGCCAGTCAGTACACATCGATGCCGGCTAGATAAGGTGGCCTACTCTGTATTCCGGTGCAAAAGTAATGTGATAGGGAAAAATCGGGCCGCTTCTGGGAACAGCGTCATGACCTAGTGACATGGTTTGCTAGTAGCTGTCTACTGTGGCCCATGTCGTTTCGTGCCCACAAGACAATTTGCCTCACATCTAGTTAGTTGCCAATTATTGGCGTAAGCATGCTTTTTGCAGCGAATAAAATGCTGCAGAGCGTGCCTATTTCTATCAGTTATGTGCCATGTCGCTATTTATGTTTAAATCAGGTTCATGCTTGCACTGATCTTCCCTATAGATTGTGATTTACATGTTACTAATATGCACAATTCGGAAGCGTAGATGGCTGAACATGTAGGTTCTTCAGAATAGCAGAGAAAGCATAGATAGCGAAGGGTGTGATTGCATGCACAGGCCGTGCAAGGACTTGTTCCTACCGTTTGGTGTAGCCACCAAGTTTATATCCTTGAAAGCCACCTAAGCACGAACTTCAGAGCTTTCCGAATACTATCTCTATGTGCACCCTTGTGCTAAAAAAACTTGCCTTTCTCTTTCATGACACAGCTACTGAGTATGCATGTATTTCTGATGGAACACCTCATAGGTGTATCTCAGCCCAAGAAAATTCTTTTAGACTTTAGGCTCTGCTGCTTTCATTTCTCAAGGTCATTTGTTTTTCGCAATCCAATGTCTTTTGAGCAAAAGTTTAAAGTTGGCAACTAAGTGTGGCCGTCGCATAGGAAGGAGGTATGCGATGTGATACAGTGGCATGCGACAAAAATTATATCACATGACCAAGTGGAACCATACCACGGGGGTACACGACAGTTGTAAAGCAAAAACGAATGCGTAGCCACGGGGCTCGATAGCCGCAAATCAGACCTAAATTTTGTTTCGCTATGTATGGTCGTCTGGCGGGCGTCGAGTTTGGGCCCTGGTCCCAGCAGAAGGTTTCGGGTGGTGTCTAACAATTCGGAGCGTATGGAGCACAGAATTGTTATTTGGGGTGGATGACACTCTACGCGGGAGGTTCGCACCAGAGTCCTTTGCTCTCCCATACCATGCCCCCGAAGATTTCCAGACGGCCATTGCGGCAGAACCGTTTGTCCGAGGTCGTTCTGGGTGGTGTCAAAGCGTCATTTTGTGCCGTGCACATTGCTATCTGAATTTGAATTACGACGTTCATTTGGGATATAAAAAGGAGTATATCTAATATAGCAAAGGTGCATATACAGCATTCGATCCGAATATAAATAAAGTTGATTACAGCATTGCTGAATTAATTACACAACAAGGAAAAAAGGTTTCGAGAGCTAAAGCTCGATAACCGATCACTATCTCCGCATCGGCTCAATTTTTTAGTTCACCTAATGTTTTATTTTTTTATTTTTTGATGTTGCGCGAGTTTAAATCTGTACGTGTACTTTGATCCTGGTTTTTATCGTCTTATTTTCCTTTGATTTTCTTATTCTCCTGGTCAATGTTGCCATGAATATATGAGTGGGGACTCCAAAAAGCTCTCATTTGGAAATAATAAGCGCCCTATTGCATTCTTGTTCGAGTGCCGCTGTTCTATTTCACCAGAAAGAATGTCTTCACTTTGCCGCGGAACAAAAACGCTGAACAAAACACAGCAGTCATGTGTCGACGTAAGAGAAGTAGCTATTAGACATACACAGAATAGAATGGGGAGGGAGGTCATTTCTTTCACATCATTTATTTTTTTTCACTTCGCGCTTAGAGCACGCACGATATGCAACCAGAGGACAACCTGAAACTTCAATGCTATGTTTTCATTGCTGCATTTTTTTTTTGAGCGAATTCATCAGTCTCTTTTGCACAGCAGTCGCAGCCAGCCCTTTTCATCGTCTTTTGCGCAGTCACAGGAGGGGCGCTCCGTGTAACGTTTACCTGCTCCAATCTTCCAAGAATTTTGTTGCTCGCAGATATTGCTTAGAATCATCACGAACACTTAAGAAATCGCGATTTCTTAGCAACGATGTCATGGCTGTTGGTCCGCGGAATTATGTGCAGTTCTAATATTGTTGACAACCTCTTATTACTTGCATGCCGGCAGCTTGGTTACTCTGCTTTCTTTTTTGGAAATTGACGGTGATATAGACTTTCAGTACACCTTGTGACAAACTAAAATTGGAAGAGGCCTGATATACCGTAGTGCTTTTCACATCAAAACCTGTTTTCGGTCCGATCATGGTGCATCCAAGCTGTAAAAAGGCAATAAGGTAAACACATAATCAACTTGTAATTTAGCAACTGAGAACAAAATGTATCCACTAAAATCTGAGTGAACAACTTAAGCTTTATGAATGGTGGTTGCGTAGTTCGTTTTTGCATGCCACACAGACTTTCTGTTTACTCCAGTGTGGAAGACCTGATTACAAGTAAATAATGTAAACTAATCAAAAGCTGCGAAAAGGCAGCAGACGGGCTTCTAGCGCAAGTTTACACATTTTTTTTATTGTTGCCATTCTCGCCAATTCTCGCGGGTTTCAAGGAGGAAGAAAAATGATCAAAATCGTTTCATATATACCGTTCAAGTCTTCGATCCTAGACCACTGAGGAACGTTTATGTAAAGCTGCAAAGCTGCTAATCGGCAATAATGTTCCCTTTCTATTTTTTCTTACAATAAAATTCCAACACCATCATGGCTGAAATGCTTTTATCTTTTTTATTTCTGGACGACAGTGACACAGACAAGAAGTATGCGCCACACTGTCGCTGACAACCTAAGAAGCTTTATTTCAAAAACAATCATTTTCGATTTGAGATTGCGCTTACTTTGCCTAACCTTTTTAGCTCTTCGTCGAGAATGAAGGTAAATAGAAATATCTTCTTGCATCAACGACTATGCTAGCATTTAATATAGAGCAACGAGGTTCACAATATACATCAAATTAAAAAAGGGTCATTCCTTGAAGAACGGTATTACACTGCTATCAAGCCGCAGAGTCCAGTCTTAGGAATTTGTCGAAAATATGTTAAGGTTTTCTCGTGCAATATTTTATTTCCACACCCTTCTTCATCGTAAATGATGGCACTAGCGAATACAATGAAAAGTGGGAAGCATAGTGGGAAGCAACAAAAAAGAAATTTTTAGTTCTTTGCTCAGTGCCTCAAGTACACCTCGAATATGGTACTTCTGCGATTATTACAGCAGTGTACTGAGTAGCAGCTTCTACAACTACCAATTAGGTGTTTTAGCGGATGCTGGAAAAGTAACAAGTTTGAGCATTCATAATGTAATAAGGAACAAAAAATTGCAACATGTTTTCCATATCTTTTTTTGTCTAGGTCTGGGGCATTGTCTGTAGAAATTTGAGCGAAATAATGAATGGGTTGTCTTATGGTGTATTTTGGAAAACAACTCGTGTAGTCCAAAGTTCAATACTTGGCATAGGGAATTCTTATTGTTCTTCTTGATAAATAAGATGTAAAGTCAGTGTACCTCAATACTCCACAAGTACCCATCTGTTCTGAAACTGAAGAATCTATGGTCCCGGGTTCGAACCCGACTTCGGCGGCTGCGTTTCGATGCAGGCGAAACGAAGAGGCATCCGTGTGCTGTGCGATGTCAGCGCAGGTTAATGTTCCCCAGGTGGTCGAAATTACTCCGTAGCCCTCCACTACGGCTCCTCTTTCTCTCTTCCCGCTTTCACTCCCATCTTCCTCCCTTCCCTTACGGCGCAGTTGCGGTGTCCACAGAAAATAAGTGAGGCAGTTACCGCGCCTTTCCTTTCCTATAAATAAATCAGTTTAAATCTCCCGTCTGCACGAGGCAGCGGAGGTGGCTCAGGTACAGAGCCAGTAGCAGGCCCGTGCATTTTCTTTTCCTTCTTCCTACAATTTGAGCGCAGCTCGTCAGCTGTTTCAGCTTTTCTATAGATTTAGGCAACTAATTCGAGCAAGACATATATGTACAATTACAGACAACTGGTTACGAGGGACAATGGCGACGCGAAACCCAGGCGCCAAAGAGCTTAATGCTGGAACGATGCCATTCGAGACATATTTTGAAAAGCGAAGTTTTTTTTTACCGTGGTGAACTAGGTGTATATAAGCAAGCTACATCAAAATATGATGCTTTTCTCTGTGAGTGTGTGAATTCTCGGTTACTGCACATGTTACCCTGCAGTTCGGTGTGGGCGCTCGCATTATTCATGAATTATCTTTGCAGTGTGCACCATTCGTAGTCGCGTCTTCGACTTGAGCTGTGAAGCGTGCCTTTCATAATTGTTTCACACGAATGTAAAGGCGAAGTGTTGGTCACTTGTTTCTGTGGACACCTGAATCGCGCCGGAAGGGGAGGAAGGAAGGTGAGAGTGAAAGTCCACTTGAGCTCTGAAGCGTGCCTTTCAAAGTTGGTTCACGTGAATGGAAAGGCGCAGTATCTGTCACACTTGTTTCTGTGGACACCTGAATCGCGCCGGAAGGGGAGGAAGGAAGGTGAGAGTGAAAGTCCACTTGAGCTCTGAAGCGTGCCTTTCAAAGTTGGTTCACATGAATGGAAAGGCGCAGTATCTGTCTCACTCATTTTCTGTGGACACAGCAACCGCGCCGTAAGGGAAGAAAGGAAGGTGGTAGTGAAAGTGGAGCTGGATACAAGGGACAACGCCGACGCCGCCGCGAAACCCAGGAACGGGTGCAAAAGAGCTGCGCTCTAAAAAAGCTATATGTTTTCTGAGTACACATGGAAGTGCATGAACTAAAATGCATACGCAATAAAATGGTTTGCTGGAATACAATTGCTTCCAGAAATCCTTTGATCATGCTAGTTGCGTCCGCGTCCGTGTCGCGCCTTTCATTTACCGCTTCCTTAAACGCCGCATCACACAGGGAACAGAAGCAGACCCAGATGTCTAGGTGGTGTTAGTACAGTAGGCATGAGCGTTGTTTGAAATATATTTACAATATAGAAAAGGCGAATTATCTGTCACAATTCCGTTTTTGTTGCTGTTGTGGCTGTAGGAAGAAAGAAAAGAAAATGCACGGGCCTGCTATTGGCTCTTATCTGAGCCACCTCCGCTGTGTCGTGCGGACAGAAGAGAAAATAGACAAGAAAAAAACAAGCTGGGGAAAAAGACGCGCGCCGCAACAACAGCCGTCGTCCACCACCACCGAAGCGGTGGCTGGTGCAACGACGGCCTACAACAGATAAAAATCAGTTACAGGCAAGCCCCCACAAACGGCGGTGGCCTACCTGTCCCAGCCGCATCAGGGCAAGCCAACACTTCACAATTCTCCGCGGACACATGCACCGCATCGTTAAAAACTGATTTATTTATAGGAAGGGAAAGGCGCGGTAACTGTCTCACTTGATTTCTGTGGACACCGCAACCGCGCGTAAGGGAAGGGAGGAAGATGGGAGTGAAAGTGGAAAGGGAGAAATAGGAGCCGTAGTGGAGGGCTACGGAGTAATTTCGACCACCTGGGGATCTTTAACGTGCGCTGACATCGCACAGCACACGACGCCTCTTCGTTTCGCCTCCATCGAAACGCAGCCGCCGAGGTCGGGTTCGAACCCGGGTACTCCGGCACAGTAGTCGGGCGTCTTACCACTGCACCACCCCGGCGGGGCATGCACCGCATCGTTAATGAAGGGAGGAAGGTGGGAGTGAAAGAAGAGAGGGAGATAGAGGTGCCGTAGTGGAGGGCTACGATTGAGCGTGCTATAATGGCTTTCGCTTTATCGCGCTTTAGTGGTCCAAAGTGCCCTCTAGAATCTTTTTTCGTAATAATAATAATATTTCGTTCACAGAAAGGGAAAGGTGCAGTATCTGTCAAACTAGTTTCTGCGGACACCTGAACCGTGCCGTATGGAAAGGGAACTGATTTATTGATTTATTTATAGGAAGGAAAAGGCGCGGTAACTGTCTCACTTGTTTTCTGTGGACACCGCAACCGCGCCGTGAGGGAAGGGAGGAAGGTGGGAGTGAAAGTGGAAAGAGAGAAAGAGGAGCCGTAGTGGAGGGCTACGGAGTAATTTCGACCACCTGGGGATCTTCAACGTGCACTCACATCGCACAGCTCACGGACGCCTCTTCGTTTCGCCTCCATCGAAACGCAGCCGCCACGGTCGGGATCGAACCCGGGTACTCCAGCACCACTGCACCACCCCGGTTTAGTTAGGGTTTGGGGAAAGGAAGGAGCAGTGTATGTTTCGTTGAACAACGCGGAATGGCGGGTAGGTACACTTAATCAGGTCAATGTCATCCCTAACTGCCTATTTTTATTAAAGTAAAGCGGCCAAAAAAGTTGGGCTTGGCTGATACATAACTTACCGAAGATTTCGCTTCAGAATGAAAGAGCCTTCAAAGGCTCTAAATAAAGTTCACTATTTTACAAATACTCTAGCTTACCTAGGGTCGTGTAAGCTAAGGCGGCGAGGTGTAACCGCCAAAACATAATTAGTCGCGGTGAAAATACTAAACTCAAGCGGATAGAGCAAACGTGTTCCTAAAGCAAACGTGATTCTCCACTTGCATTTTATCATTATTTCATAACAGTGTTCTGCTCATTTATCCTGCTTATATGGCTATGAAATTGTTCGTGGTTTTCGGCCTTGTCAATATAGACAGCTCCTCAAATGTATATAGACCAACACCGTGTTTACAAAAAAGGGGGCGCTAACGACGCCGCAGCCGACTGGGGGTGAAAAATGGGGTTAGCGTCCATAGGGATACATGGAATTGAAATATTCCAAAGCAGTTTTCTCATTTCACTGGGCACCTGTGATGTCGTTATTAAGTACACAACAACTATGAACATCCTCGACCAGATCGTCAAAATATAAAATCTCCTTACCGAGGCGAAGTATTTTTAAAACACCGCGAAGAATGTTGGGGTGCGAGTTGGGAGGGCGACCCGTAGAAATACATGTAAACACAACTTACCGAAACATTTTTTTTTATTTCGCAGAGCATCAGAAGTGGTTACCGGTCGTTAAATGTTGACATGCTTTGAAGAAGTGTGTGATAAAGTGTGGTGCGTCATTATCTACTTTTAAATCTTCCCTAATAACCTGTGTTATGAATCCAGACACCGCCAAAAGGCAAGCTGGGTGTAGCGAATCGCGCAGTTTTGCTTACAGTCTGATATGCTGCCGCATATGGTAAATAAGCTTGATAATATGTCGCTCCAGTGATACGTGCTAGACAGAATTACATATAAAAAGCAGTTGTCAAACGCCATACGACAATATGAACCGAATGAGATTCGCGCATTGCAGCAGACGACAGCGTAGCTGACGATACCCACCGCGGCCGTCTCCAGCTCCGGAGCATCTGCTAGCGACAGCGGGTGGTGCATGGTCGTCTGCAACTGTGCACGGTCAGTTTGTCGTGCTGTGAGCGGTCCCGCAAGTCGTCAGACTTGCATTACTTGCAAGAGAATGTAGTTTGTCATGCAACGTGACGTCGGGGCGTCGTACAAGACGTTCACCAAAAAATGAGACGGGTTCAACGCTGCTGAACCGAGCAAAATGTTGTGGTAAGTTGTGTTTACATGCATTTCTATGGGTCGCCCTCTTAACTCGCACCCCGATACGTTTCGCGGTGTTTTAAAATACTTCGCCTCGGTAATGAGATTTCACACTTCCACGATCTATTCCAGGGCGTTCATGGTTGCTCTGTACTGAATAACGACATCACAGATGACCCGTGAAATTAGAAAACTGCTTTGCAATATTTCGCTTCCGTGTATTCCTATGGGCTCTAAGCGTAATTTTCACCCCCAGTCGGACCACACTGGCGATAGAAGCGCCACCGCTTCGTGCTTACGTCACAGATCGGTGTTGGTCTATACCCGAAATGAGTCTTCTGCTATGGTCAAAACATTCAATTCTTATTGAGTGCACGTAGTTTGAAAAGTTGTACCTCTGATGAGAGATCAGCCCCGCCGGGGTGTTGCAGTGGTAAGACGCCCGACTACTGTGCCGGAGTACCCGGGTTGGAAACCGACCTCGGCGGCTGCATTTCGATGGAGGCGAAACGAATAGGCGTCCGTGTGCTGTGCGTTGTCAGCGCCCGTTAAAGATCCCCAGGTGGTATAAATTACTCCGTAGCCCTGCACTATGGCTCCTCTTTCTCTTTTTCTACTTTCACTCCCACCTTCCTCCCTTCCCTGTCCACAAGAAACAAGTGACAGATACTGCGCCTTTCCCTTCCTGTGAACCAACTATTATTATTATTATGAGAGATCTAGACAGGCTAGGCCATGCTTATTTAAAGCTTATTCCTCTAAAGATATTAAAGACATTGTGCCTCACATTGATTGGTTTGGTTTGTGGGTTTTAACGCTCCAAGACGACTAAATCTACGAGAGACCCCTAGAGGTAGCACAGTGGTTACGGCGTTACACAGCTGTGCTGGGCGTATGCACGGGATAATAACCCGGCCTCGAGGGTTGCAGCCCAGGTTGGAGAATGGCTGCGAAAGCGCCCGTGTGCTATAAGGGTACACGTAATGGCTAAGCTTCTGTAGGACTCCACTATGGAACATTAACGAAATCTACGAGAGACGCCGCAGTGGAGGGGCTCCGGAAATTTCGACCACCTGGGTTTCTTTAGCATGCTCTGCCCTGATGGGGCTGGTACAGGTGGGTCACCGCTGCTTGCGGCGGAGGCTGGCCTGGCACCGAATTTTTATCTGTTGTAGGCCGTTATTGCACACGCGACCACTGGTGGTGGACGACGGCTGTTGTTGTGGCGCGCCTCTTTCTTTCCTTCTTGCTTTTCTGTCTTCTCTATATTCTCTTCTATCTGCACGAGGCAGCGGAGGTGGCTCAGCTACAGAGCCAGTAGCAGGCCCGTGCATTTTAACGCGGTAGCTTTAAGGAGCTCGTGTCGCAGAAAAGCCGGTGTCGTCGGCGGCGTTGGCCGTGAGCGATAAATCCCGGCATGCACTTCATAAATAAAAAGCAACTCTCAAGATGGGCTGGGTGGGAATCAAACCAGGGTCTCCGGTGTGAGAGACGGAGACGCTACCACTCAGCCACGAGTTCGATGCTTGAAAGCGGTACAAAAGTGCTTCTAGTGAATGCGGTATTGCCTTAGAAACGTGCCGTAGAACGTTATACTGCGGTGCATATCGGTAATTATGAGCATGTTACTTCCAGAAGTCGCAGTTACACGAGTAGCGAAGTACGTTTCCGCTACATTTCTTCTGCGCTC
This sequence comes from Amblyomma maculatum, assembly GCA_023969395.1. NCBI lineage: Eukaryota > Metazoa > Arthropoda > Arachnida > Ixodida > Ixodidae > Amblyomma > Amblyomma maculatum. The sequence continues at coordinate 146,353 of JAJIZL010025429.1, forward strand.
TGCGCACATGCAGAGCCATCTTGCGGCAAACACAGAAGAACCCCTCCTCGCAATGTGCGGCGCTGCCCCGACACGTGGCGCACCACTCGCCCCTGACGTTTCGCCGTGCACCCTCACGGGTTGTAGAATCAAGCGTCTTTCCTTTCTTTAGATCACTATCTTCGCTCACCCGCTTCTCCCCTTCGGGCCGCGCGGGTACCGGTGCGAGGATGCCCCTATACCCTTGCGTTTAATAAGTTTTCTCGACGAGGTACAATAACGCTATCGCCTTCCACTCTTGAAGGTGAAGCTCAAGCGTCCTCCAAATTTTTCTTTTCCTTCTTCCTACAGCCACAAAAACAACAACAACATCACTAACATCGGATACCACAAGAGGGCCTTGCTTTTTCGGCGCCGCTGTCAGAATTCGACCCCCACGAATCCCGGCCTCGGCAGCCACTTTTCGATGGAGGCGAAAAGCAAGGCGCCCGTGTGCTGTACGATGTCAGTGCACGTTAGAGAACCCCAGATGGCCAAAATTTCCGGAGTCCTCCACTATGGCGTCGCTCATAGCCTGAGTCGCTTTGGAACGTTAAACCCTACAAACCAGCCAACCAACCAACCAAATTGTTGGGTACAGCAGTCGATCGCCCTCATCAGTGCACAACCATGGCAGGGCCTCATATTGAGGGTATTATGCAACATTAAGAGGAACGAGCGCAAGCGGAATAATGCGACCTTTGCGCCCGTGGAGTCCTTTAAACAGAGTATGCCTGATGATCTGCTCCGTGAAACGAACGTTATTGTTTTGCTGAGAATTTCCCGAAAGGTTCGAAGGAAGAGATTACTCCTGGTTTTAAAAGGTGTGTACTAACAAGGTCGGTACGTACAAGCCAAAAACAATTTTAGCAAAATTCCAGAGTAACTTCTTTAAATGCGCTCAATAGTAAATGAGGATATGAAGAATGAGGAACAAGGAACAATGAAAGAGGAAATGCGGAAGTATTGCCCCGTATGGGACCCAAAACGTCATTTTCATTTCTTGATTTGTTCAGTGACCGAACCTTGATTGTCGTGTTGTAATAATGCTTCACCCTGACCAGACGATGTTCCGTCGAACGTTAGACTGTAAATACTCTACCTCACTGGTCAATAAGCCAGTCAAGCTCAGCCTTTCCTTTCCCAGCGTTGACTCATTTCGTCCGTGGCGTTTTGATGTGCGCGTACTACACGATTTGCGTTCACGTGAGAGCTTGTCGCGAGCTTTACGCGTCTCACTTTCTGGCAGTGCAGAAAATGAATGGGACACGCTCAAATCAATTTAGCGCATGCACAGTTCGCTAGGGGGTCCTGCACTACGACGTCGCGTGTCCTAGGGCGTCGTGCACTACGTCGGCGCGTGTCTCGGAGCTGGTAGACACAGCTGCGAAGATCCGTATCGCACACAGAGCAGGTTGGCATTCCCCTCTGATGCGCGCATGGTGCGATGAGTTACATAGCCGGTATCAGTGCCTTATTGGAGACTCGCCCCTTTCGGCGGCGGCCTGGCGTGGAAGACGTAGTCCATATGTACATCCTGAGGTGCTTCGATTTGCACGGTGAACTTACATCCATAGCTCAGCGTTGAGCGGAGCGCCCCACTCTGCGTCCCATCAAACTAGGGATTGTATGCGTTTCTTGACGCACTTCAAAGACATGGCGTGTTCAGGTGCTACGATTGATGTAAGAGCTGTAGAGACGCATCCAATGTTAGCTGGGTTACCACTGGTCAGCACGGAGATGCATGATGTGCTTTGTGCACTTCCCTCTTTAGAAGAGGCAAATTTATAGTCAATGAAACACGGGTCAGCGCCTGGACCTGATGGGCTCCTTGTGGAATTAACAATAATAATAATAATATTAATAATAATAATAGTTGGTTCACAGGAAGGGAAAGACGCATTATCTGTCACACTTGTTTCTGTGGACACCTGAACCGTGCCGTAAGGGTAGGGAGGAAGATGGGAGTGAAAATGGAAAGAGAGAAAGAGGAGCCGTAGTGGAGCTTGTGTTTGGGTTTTTGGGACGTTGTCCGTCCAGCACTGACCAGTGTCCTTCGACAGTGCTTTGAGGAGGAGGAGGAAAAAACTTTATTTCACGAGCGAGCTTGGACCCCTAAAAGGCCCAGGGCCACCGCACGGCCCTCACATTACGCGCATGTGTCCAGGTCACATAGGGCCATGGCACTGACGCCCCGGTCCACACAGCGAAGTTGGATGTCCAGGTGCTGCGACGTAAGGATTGCCTCCCATTCCTCCCATGATCCCATGGCGGGCTGTCCCTGCGGGGGAGAATCGGCAGGGCAGCCGAAAAGAATGTGGTCCAAGGTGGCGTGCAACTCTCCACAGAGAGTGCATTCAGGGGAAACGGGTCGGTAGTAGGATAGGCGTTGAGGGGTGAGAAGCGTTCGGGTTTGAAAACGCCTCCAGAGGATTTGTTGGGAGTGAGACAGCTGGGAGTGGGGAGCGGGGTAGAGTCGACGGGCAAGGCGTGCTTGCTGTATGAGCTCAGAAAATGTATGTGCCGCTCCCTCGAGAAACCCCGGCATGGGTCGCCATTTGCCCGGCTACTAAGTCCTCGGGCTATGTTATCGGCGGCCTCATTTCCGGGATTGCCAGAGTGAGCCGGGACCCATATAAGCTCGATACGCCTGTCAGAATTCAGGGTGCACATTCTCAATACTTGCCACGCGGGAGAATGGACACGGATGGACAGTTAAGTATGGCTGTTTTGGAGTCGCTGAGTATGTAAGCCCCATCTGTTTGGGCGATTGCTAAGGCTATAGCCACTTCCTCTGCTTCTTCCGAGTTACAGGGAGGGTCTATGAAGTGAGTGAGTGGGGGGCGGCTGGATTGTAGGCCACAGCTGCTGAACAGTCTGAACCACATGCGTCGTCCACCCAGCGGACATCCTCTGCAGTTCCATAGTGTTAATGGAGAGCTTTGGCTCGCGCGACGCGGCGGGATTGATGGTGTTCTGGGTGGACGTTCTTAGGAAGAGGTTTGAGGTTAAGCGCTGAATGCACGGCTTGAGGGAGAGGGTTCAACTCTTCAGCATGTGCGGGTATGCGAATGCCGAGAGTGTCCAGTATATATCGTCCTGTTTGCGTGCCAGCCAACCAAAGGTACTGTGTGTACCGATGTGCCTCTATAAGTTCTTGTGTATTGTTGTGCATTCCTAGCTTTAAGAGCCTGTTCGTGCTAGTGGTCTTCGGTAGGTTGAGCGCTGCTTTGGTAGCCATGTGGATTAAGGCGTTGATTTTATCTTTGTCTGCACAGGGGAGGTTCAGGTAAGGAGAGGTGTAAAGACTGCGACTGAGCACAAAGGCATGTAGTACCTTTATATTGTCAGCTTCATCTAGGCCGGCTCGTGAGTGTGAAACCCTTCTCAAAAGATGGATGACGGAATAAGTAGACTGTTTTAGTGCCTTCAGGGTAAGGTCGTTTTTTTCCGTGCCCTGTAAATTCAGACCAAGAATGCGGAGGTTGGGGGTTTGTGGTATGGGAGTATCGTGCAGATAAATTGTTATGGGGGCGGTAGGAACACGCCGCGGCGGGAGTAGAAAGAGTGCTGACTGTCGGGGAGCATTCAAGGCCAATTTGTTCAGTGTAGGTAGATATAGCTGTGGCCGCTTCTTGAAGTGTAGATTCTATGTCTCCAACCGAGCCGTATGTGGTCCAAACCGTGATATCATCCGCGTAAATGGTGTGTCCCAAGTGTGGGATACTGCTTAAAGCCTTTGCCAGCGGGATCATGGTAATATTAAAAAGGAATGGCGACAACACTGCGCCTTGCGGGGTGCCAATGTTACCAAGTGTGAAAGAGGGGGTCTGTATATCATCTATATGCAGGGAGGCGGTGCGCCCGTTCAGGAAGGCCCTGATATAGTTATAGGCCTTAGGCCCTAGCTGCAGCTCTTGAATGCCTAGCAGAATAGCACTGTGCGTGACCTTATCAAATGCTTTGGTGAGGTCTACTTCCAGTATTGCTCTGGTGTGGTGTGGCATATCATTGAGGATAGCATTTGAAGTCTATAGCAGGGCGTCCTGCGCCGATAAATGAGCTCGAAAACCTAGCATGCTATGGGGATACAGTCCATGGGATTCCATGTGTTGCGTAAGACTGGTGAGGATTACATGCTCAAAGAGTTTCCCCAGACATGATGTCAGGGAGATGGGACGGAGATTTTGGGCATTTATGGACTTGTTAGGTTTAGGAATGAATATTATTTTGCCGTGCTTCCATTCATCCGGTAGCTGCCCCGCTTCCGAGCCCTCATTAAAGTGCTCAGTGAGCAGGGAAATAGAATGGTCATCTAGGTTTCTGAGCATGACATTGGTGATTTTGTCCTCTCCAGGGGTTGAGTTGCGTAGATTAAGGAGGGCTGATCTAACTTCAATCTCCATAATGGCGGCATCTAAGGAGGGTTGATCAGGGCCTATGTAGTCTGGATAGGCTATTGCTTGGCCCACAGTAGTATAAGTTGATTGCAGTTGGGCTAAGAGCGATCGCTGACACATCGATGTTTATGGATAAGCCTTTTGAGGGTAAGCCGAGTTTCCTTTTTAGTTTATGTGGGGTCTATCATGTGTCGAAGAAGATGCCAGGCCCTGGAGGAGGAGAGATTACCTCGTAACCCATCGCATATTTGGTGCCAGTTATGTTTACTGAGGGCGGCGCTGTGCTCTTCTACTTGCTTTTGAATGTGGGCCAGTTTAAGTTTAAGCTTTCGATTATGCTTAAGTTTTTTCCAGCACGCAAGGATACTCTTCTGTGCTTCGATAAGGTGCATTAACCTACTATCTGCAATGGGAGTCTCAGGGGTGGTGTCTAAAGTTTATGTGAAAGCCTGGACATCCTCCTTGAGCTGTGCCATCCATGTGTGGAGGTTAAAGGGGGTCTTTAATGTTCTGGCCTCTATGTGCTTACGCAGGTTATCCCAGCTAGTTTGCCGGACACGGTAGATTTTAGCTTTTTTGGCAAAGTCAAGCTCTATAGTTGTTATATAATGGTCACTGCCCAGGGTCTCATTCGAGTTGCTCCATACCAGTGTTGGAAGGTTTCGGCCGAATGTAAGGTCTGGGCTAGTATCGGTGGTGACACTAGGGAGTTTTAGAATAGGGGGACCCAAGGCTTGGGGCCCCAAGGAAATAGCGCGCGGCAGCGCGAAGTGCTAGCCGAGCGGCGAGTTTTAGAATAGGGGTTTTCCCGACGCAGCGGAGCCGGGCTTGCGTTCGTCGATTGCACCGCCACGACGGTAGCCAAGGAAAAGCATTTTAATATATAAAAGCAAACAACGTTATATTATTCATCAAAAAGTACTATTATTGTGCAAAAACTATCTTAAGACTACCGGTTATATAAACCGTTTTCGTCAGACAAGACGAAATCGGCCAATTGTCAATCCAGGCCGAGACCGGGAAACCTCATTTGAACCTTCCGCGCTTTCCGCCGTCTGGTCCCCATGGCAACCAAAGGAGGCGAACTCGCTAAGCCTAACAGCTCGGTAAATCCGGAAGCAATCTGAAAATATAGTGCGTTTTATCGCTAAAATTTGGTTGTGCGGGCATCATGAGACATAGCATAAGCTTCGTTAGCCTTTCGTTTTCCATGAACGCGTGACACCATGGAGCGGAGACGACGAATGTGTGCCGAGGCGAGCGGCCGCCGCTTGGCCGAGCACCGCCATGTTGCCGTAACCCAAGCGACCCAACGGCGGCTTGGGGCGAACGCTATTTAGGAAAAATAGGGGCCGCCCCAAGCGTTAACCCAAGACCCCAAGCGCGCCTTACGTTCTGCGCATGCGCATTTCGACGCCCCAAGCTCCTTGGGGGCCCCAAAGCTTGGGGCCCCCTATTCTAAAACTCTCTACTATTGCCGATTCTTGTAGGTGTGCTGAGATCATTATATATAGAGAGGCCCTGCATCTGAAGGGTGTTGTGTAATTCCGCTCATCTCTTGTTGGTGTGCATGTAGCCCCAGTCTACATGTGCGCAGTTAAAGTCGCCTATAATAATGAGGGGGTCCTTTTTGGAGGCAGTGACACCCGACTACGCATTCTGCAATGGAAGTGCAGGGGGTTTCGCCGCAAACGAGACCCCCTGCAGCAACTACTGTCTGCTTCCTCCACACACCCCGATATATTAGCGTTACAGGATGCTGGAACAAATGTATCACTGCCAGGATACGCTCTAGTACCTTCGGACATCACTCCCAACCCTAGGGTTACCACGTATGTTCAACACTTATTTCCATACACTTGTCACGTACTACACTCCCCGGTGGCTCACACGTATTTAGAATTAATCCCGTCTGCTCAGAAATCCTATCCCTTATTCATCCTTAACTGTTACCTCCTTCCGAGACAGCCGGTCGCCGAATTAACTGCTCTCATTAATGCTGCATCCACAGGGGTGAGAATTTAGATTTTCCAGCCAATTTTCGAAGAGGGAGAATAATTTTGATCTCAAAACGTGATCCCGGATCATCTCGACCAGCAGAGTGGAGGCCGATCACCCTTATAAACGTAGACTACAAGGCTCTCGCAGCCTTGTTCAGCGTTTGAGGGGTGTGATGGCCTCCCTTATTGGTTGTCATCAAGTGTGCTCTGTTCCTGGCTGGGAAATACATAGTTTGTCGTATGCCATTCGAGACATTATTGATTACACACAGAGACGCTTAGCTAGTGGCATCCTTGTTTCTTTAAATCATGAAAAGCTTTTGACCGGATAGAGCATGGCTACATATTCGGCGTTTTGGATGCTTTTTAGTTTCCGCAAAATATAATATGTTTAATTAAAAGCATGTATGATGGCATTCAAAGAACACTGGCAATGGATCGGATAGGCGGGAAAGTGCCCTTTTCCCTGTTACCCGAGGTGTCTGGCAAGGTTGTCCTCTCTAGCCTGTTTTGTTTGCTGTCAGCTTAGAGCGTTATTGGAGGAGAATAATTACAGACCAAAGTATCCGTGGCGTCAATCTCCCAGGGAAATGCTAATCGTAGGGGCCAGCGGCGACGGACGCACTCCACGTGGACTCCGCAAGTTTCTTATCGTAACCCCGGACAGTGTGATTCCTGCGTACTATCATCAATGCTGCTGGATTCCTAACATCGTCAGGATCCTACGGACACCATTGCGAAGTAAGTACAACGATTTTTGACCATTTACGGTCGATTTGTTCCGCGACCACACCGTACGCTCTGCTAGGCCTACCACCCCTCGCCGCGGCTGCGCCGCCAGCTGCATCGGGCGCCGAGCAAGCCCACGCGCCGCCTGCCGCCATGAAGGTGACTGTGGGGGGCGTAGAACTAACGCCCGAAGAATTTGCAGTAAGTGAATGGCTGACTAAAGTGAACAAGCTCCGGGAAGCTAGAACAGTGATGGGGACACCCGCACCCGAAGTTCCCGGCTCTCAGGATGGAACACCAGCGTCCCAAACGACCCCCTATGCTCCGGCCGATTGTGAAAAGGTAGCAGACGCGCTTACGCCTCGCCAACGTGGACGCCAATTCGCTAGAGTAGTAATCCTCCGCCCCAGAGGAGGATTGCTACTCTCCAAGACAACTACATTTCAACTGCACGAAGCGGTCTGCACGGCTGCAAACTTCAACCGCGATTCCATCCTGCATGAGGACCTTATACAAGCCAACTACCTACAAAACACTTTTGCCTACTGCACACCAAATCTCGAACGCACTGAGCACCTCATACATCTTAAAGAGCTCGTCATTGACCAACGATCGTACGGAATATCAGTGTACTGTGCACCAGACGACTGTTCAGGAAGAGGAGTGATCAGAGGGGTTGATCTCCGTCTCGATCATGCAACTATTAAAGCAGAACTCCAGGACAACCGAAACCCTCCTATCGAAAACTTCAGAAGACTCGGCAACACCACTGCCGTGCTGATCACCTTCGCCCAAACTAAGGTTCCAGCATGGATCTATTTTTGTAACAGCAGACACCGCTGTACCATCTTCAAAAAGAAATATGAGGTATGCTACCGCTGCGCCGAGCTCAGCCACCGATCCGACGTATGCGTGAGCACAGTTACCAATTGCCGAGGCTGTAGGCTTCCCAACCCGGCCAGCGACCACGCCTGTACGCCGACCTGCCGTCTCTGCGGGAAAGAACACCTCACGGGCAACAGCCGATGCAAAGAAATATTTCACACTTCCTACGCCGTCAAGCGCCATCAGTGGGAACATCGCAGACAGGCTGAAGCTGCTAAACAACAAGAACAAGCCCCCTCACGCAGGGTAATTTTACAACACGTCAGCCGCTGGGACCGCCAACGTTCCGGCAGCAATCAACGCAGTCTCAGGGACCGCTCGGACTCCTTCCCACCCCTCGGGCCAAATGCCTCAAGGCTATCATCTCGCAGCAGCAGCAGCAGCAGCAGCAGCAGCAGCAGCAGCAGCAGCAGCAGCAGCAGCAGCAGCAGCAGCAGCAGCAGCAGCAGCAGCAGCAGCAGCAGCAGCAGCAGCAGCAGCAGCAGCAGCAGCAGCAGCAGCAGCAGCAGCAGCAGCAGCAGCAGCAGCAGCAGCAGCAGCAGCAGCAGCAGCAGCAGCAGCAGCAGCAGCAGCAGCAGCAGCAGCAGCAGCAGCAGCA